>VZRI01009141.1:196522-264587 GCA_013397515.1 Upupa epops | reverse complement strand
TGTCCTCCTTGAACTGAGGGGCTCAGAATAAAGCAGGTATCAGTTTGACAACACCTGATCCATTGCACTTAAGGCCACAGGGCTGTCTGGGAGGACTCAGTATGAGCACACTTGTGGGATACCCTGTCATTTGTCTGTGAGGTCCAAGTTGTGGCCGAGTCAACGTAGTTTTCTTATTTTAAAGACAGATCCTGTATGTCAATTCAAAGTCTGAGAGACAGAAGGCTCACCAAGTGCTTTGATTAGACTAGCCAAGAGTTAATTACCTCTAGCTGCCTGAACATGCATCATAACTATTCACTACTGCTCGCGATTGCCCTCCGCCCCCCACAGCATGGAAGTGGGGTTTAGCCTGTCCCTCCTCAGCCCTCTTTCCTGTATCACAAGCTGTGCTATTGCATGAATGTTGCTTTTGTACCAGAGGCCATCAGAAAAGAAAGAAAGCAAGCTTTGAACTGACGTGGTGCTTCCAGCTCACTCAATGCCAGCCTGAGGTGGTGGGAAATTGAGCCTGATACCCCACACTGGGAAACAGCTATAAAAACTGGAGCATGGTGATGCAGTCCCCTAAAATACCCAATACTGTGCAAGGAACATTTCACCCCCGCAGGTATTTGCATATCATCCTTTTATGTTGAAAATCTGCTGGAAAGCAGCTCGATTTAAACCAAGAGCTCTGTATTATGCAACTTGAGATGTTTTGGTGACTGTATTTTACTTCATCTCGGCTGAGGCACATGCTTAGCACAGCCAGTCAGAGTCTGAAATAGAGCTGACTGTCGACATCAAGGTTTGGCCCCCTGATCTTACCCTGTGAAGGTTTTTCCTGAATGGGGAACAGCAAGAGCCGTGTAGTTCATGCACACTCCCGGCAGAACACACGATGTTTCTGTTTGCAGAAAATCATTACCAGATGGTACCATTACGGTAGGTGTGTGCAGACCCACAGGGTGCAGTAGGATGGATGAATAACATCTCCTTGTGGCACGTCGAAAAGTCAAGCTGATGGCAAGCAGAAATCTTGCTTCACTCTCATCGGTCATGCTCCAGTCTGCCTTCATGCTGGACATGGAGTCTGTGCAACGGGGAATGTGTGATGGGAATAGCCATGCCACCCAGGGCTTGAAGCCTCTGCTTGAGCCTAGCACGGGAGAGTAATAGCAAGGACAATTAAATCGTGGTTGGTCTTACACTGCACTCAGCGTGAAGGAGATTTCTCTGCGTTCGTTAACACAGCTCTGTTTCATAACCTTGACTGGAAGGAGGCCAGCAAGCACAGCGTGCTATTCCTCTGAGTGAGCTGTTCCAGCTAAATGGAAGCAAAAACTGCAGCACTCTCCTCCCTGAGCTACTAGAGAGGTGCTCGGAGGGTTTTGTTAGCATCTCGTGCATTTTAATGCCTTCTCTAGAGCAGAGTGGGTCACTGGTGTTGCCAGGCAAGTTAGTATGCTATTCTATCTTATGTTAGTCTATCCTATTCTATGTTAGGATGGTATTCTATCACATCCAGGCTTGTCACCTCTGTGTCCTGTGAAAAGTTTTCACTGTAATGATGAGGCTGAAAAAGACCTTCAAGATCATCCAGTCCAACCCAAAACCAACCCAGTCACCCTAACATCTGCCATCTAGCTCATGCCACTCAGCACTGCATCCAGCCTGACCCTGAACACCTCCAGGGACGGCGACTCGACCCCCTCCGTGGGCAGCCCGTTCCAAACCCGGATCGCTCTCTCAGTGAAAAACCTTCTCCTGATGTCAAGTCTAAACCTCCCCCGATGGAGCTGAAGACTGTGACCTCTTTTTGTGCTATAAAAGCCACCAAACCTTTGAGGATAGCATGAGACAAAGTGTTTGTCTTTCAAATGTGGTTTTCAAGGAAGTTATGAAGCAGAGTTGGGTCCTTTCTGGACCAGGCACTGATCTGGGAACAGGGCATCACATCATTTTTCCTCCCAGCAGAACCCAACTCAAAGTGGTGGTAGGAAAATGACAGTGATAGCCTCTTTCTCTGCCTAGGAGTTTTCCATGAGCGAGGAAAACTGGTCTTCCTAGATTTGTTCCTGTGTCATAATGGACCGAGTAATGAATGGCTCACGCACGAACGACCCGATGTGTGCATCCATGGAGGAAGATGGAGGTGACTGCATACTACATGCTACAACTTCTTCAGAAGAGAAAAACCCACCGAGGTGATGCTGAGCGAGGCTGCCCATAATGTGCTGGTGTAGGAACACTCAGAAACCAGAGCTGTTTGTGAAAGCTTAAATGCAGGAGGCCTTAAAGGATCTTTTATGACTGGGGAGCATTGATCCTGCTGAACGGGAGAATTAAGCACACTGCTAATCACTGAGAAAGGTGCTGATGACATGATTCCAAGGGATGACTGTCTGTCTCCTGGCTCTTAAGATGATCGAAAATAAAAGTCAGCTCCCAGAAATACAGACCATCAGAATTTTCCTCTTCTTGCAGCTATCAGTCTTGTACGAAAGTCCATTGATCTGAGGCGGATTTGTGGCAAGCTTTTAATGTCCCATATGGCTTTGGGATTCAAAGAATTTCCATGTAATGAAGTATTGTCATCTGGACTTTTCCCTTTTATGCTTTATACTTAGCAGGCGGTATTATAACACTAGCAGCTTGGGGCAGCTTAAATTTCATATTAGAGCTGTAGGATCTGAACTGAAGTCCCCAAAGGGATTTGAATCCCTTTTCTTTTCTGCATGTGTCAATGGAAACAATCCTCTGAAGGTCAAGAACAAGTGGTGTCCCTAAAGATAGAATTCCTTTGGTTATCACAAAAGCAGTGTTCACCACAGGAAAGGACTGGACTCCTGAGAAGGGTGCAACTTGTGATTTAATAAAGTTTATTTTGCAGAAGGGTCGTGGACGGAGTCTTGGAGGCTGGTAAGAATCAGGGAGATATTATCAGCCCACAGCAAAGTTTTAAGTTCCAAGGCTCCTGGCATGTAACCCGGGGCCTTATTTACTATGCTACTGATTCTGGTATTGTGTTAAATAAAAAGAAGGGCAAGGAAGACTTTTATAACTGTGTTTTCCATTACAGACACAGAGCAGATCATGCAAGTCTGGTGTAAAAAGGCAAGCACAGCTTATAAAGTTTCCTTGAGAAGGACCTGGCTGAAAGCAACCTTAGCACTCTCATCAGGAATATTACGCTGAGGTAGAAGCACCTTGTTTTTTATTTTTAGGAACACAAAAAGCCAGTTGGCTGGAGTGCTTGTGGACAGCCACTCATAAACCTGCTGTAATCCCTGCCAGAAGAACTTTTTATAAGTTTTTGGTGGGAGCTGGAGGCACTTTGGCACTGTTTCTGGTTTTTAACATGTACAGGGGTTACCTTCTCAACACTTGACAGCTTTTGTTCTTCTAGAAGGCTTCAGTTAACAGTTGTGGAGAAACAATGCAGTCTGGCTGGGCTCTGTGAAGCACAGAAGTTTTGGTGGTGCCCAGTGACAGGACAAAGGGCATCAGGCACAAACCAGAGCGAAGGAAGCTCCATCTGAAAGTGAAGAGAAACTTGTTTCTTTTGAGGATGGGACAGGCTGCCCAAAGGGGTGGAACTGGCTGCCCACGGAGGGGGTCAGGTCACCGTCTCTGGAGGTGTTCAAGGTCAGGCTGGATGAAGAGCTGAGTGGCATGAACTAGATGGCAGATGTTAGGGTTGGTCTTAGGTTGGACTGGATGATCTTGAAGGTCTTTTCCAACCTCTTCAGTACTGTGAGACTGATACTGTGATGCATGGCACTGTCATAGCTGATGCTTCTTCCTAGAAGAACCTTAATATAGCTGCCTGAGCCAGCACCAGGCAGATGTGTGAATACAGTCCTTGCACTCCTCATGCTTTCCCTCCATCAAACTTGGGGCTCACTGTCCTAGTGTGTGAATAAGGATGCAAGACTTCCTTGCCTCAAAGCAATGTTCAGAGAAACAATCAGTAAAACCTGGGGGGCAGTACAGTACTACATTCAGAAGAGATATCAAGCAGCTATGACCCCCTCCCAGTTGTCAAGGTGGGTAGAATGCAGTGCTGCAGTTACCTAGAAGGCTCTAGGTAGTTGATATGGTTCTTTTCGGTTCTCTTGGGAGGTCCTGCAGGCTGGGTCTATCAGATCCTCCTGTTCTTTTATGGAACACAGATGCTGATGCTTGGAACATTATTGATCTATAGGTGCCGTATGGTTAGCTGCAAACCAAACTGCACTGCAGCCAGTCGAGGTTGAGCCCTGTCAGAGTAGGTTTAGCCAAGCAGTGGTCAGATAAAACTGGGAGGTAGCCCAGTGGCACAGCCCCACCTTTCTTTATTTGTGTGCCTCAGATGAAGCCCAAAAATCTGCTTGGGATTTCTTCCCAAGCCAAAGCTTCTGTGTTTATCAACAGCTTTGTTTTGCTGATGGAGCAAAGTGTGGAGTGGAACAGCTCAAAAATTCATATTCTGGGGCAGCTGAGCTGCAGGGTCAGAGGACAATGGGTGACAGATACAGCCTGGCCACCAAGCAAAGCCTGCACAGGCAGGTGCAGGCAGGTGGGATTTGCAAATCCAACCCTAAAGTTCAGCTGGATGCTGAGAAGAAAGCTGACCGCCAGTGAAAGACTCTGTTTAGATTTTCCACAGCATGAAATTCCCATGGTGTCCATCTTCATTTATCTACTTGTGAGGGCCGCTTGCAGGACACCGTGGGATGAACCTGCTCTTGGCTTTTCCTTCACTGAACCCAACGGTACCGGCAGCTCAGGAAGCCTCCTCTGGTGCTGAACACTCTGTCCTGCGTGCAGGGACAAGCAGATTCCAAGTTGTGTGCCTCTCCATGGGTTTTCTTTTCCTAGAATTCCCAATAACCTTACTGCGAGTGTTGAAACCAGCTTAAGAAAGCTAATCTGTTGTTTGAAAAATCATTGAGACTGTCAACTTGATCTTGCGTCTATTTATTCGAGTTCTGAAACCCTGAAAAACAGAGCTCACAAGAGAACTGGCAGGTGACCCTTAACATCAGATGTCAGTGCTTTTGTACTGCTATATGAATTATTGTCTGCTCCACAAATCTGTGTCGTTCACTAACGACCCTGCTGCGGGCTGGATCTTGCAGCTATATTCGTGATGAATTGTGCTTCTCCACAAAAACTCAGGGCTCAGTCGTTTCTTGGTCTCAGCAGCTGCCATCATTTTCCCAAGCTACATTCCAAAATATTCTCGGGAGTTGCTGTGAATCACAGATGTTTGCTCTGAAGGAGAAGGTTGGTGGTCCAGGGCCCTGTGTGTAAGAGCACCTTGGTGAAACTCCTCTGTTGAGGTCAGCTGCAGCGACTGCCCATCTCTGAAGGAAACCTTTTCCCTTCTATCGCCCATCAGCACAAAAATGCTAATTCATTTGTGATGCCTCGCTCCCCTGCTGCAGGGAAAGGCAACAGGAGGCGGAAAAAGGTTTTGTTGTCTTTCCTGCTAGTTCGTTTTGCAGTTTCCAAGATCCATCTGCTTACGGGGAGCGGGGGCCATTCGGAAAGAACATCTGTGAATATCCCGTGCCGCTACGCTTCCAAAGCCAATGGCAACGGCCTTGGCTAGATTGAGGATTTTCAAACGAGAGCCTTTTCTGCAAGTGTTTAGACAGATGGTTTGCTACTGTATGGAGCATCTTCAGGGAATTTACTCCTATTCTCAACATTGCAATTACTGTAGGCTCGGGACTGGCTGTCTCCTGCTGAGTTTCTGAACAGTGTTTGTTTTTGCTCGATGAAATTCTGTCTTAGATTTTTTCGTGATTATGCTGTATTGTGTTCTGCTAGGCTTTGAAATGAGATCAAATTGCTTTTCCCTTAGCATTGACTTACAAACCTTATGTCAGCCAAATCTTGAAGTTCCTACTTGTATACCAGTCACACACTGAAAGGCAACGGGACCTTTGCCTGAGTAAGCACTGTGTGAAAACCAAGTAAGAGTGAGGGAGGGATTTCTTGGCTGCAGAACAGCAGCTTGCAGCAATGTTTTGTTTTCTCAGAAAGATGTAGAGTGCCCTGACGATGCTACCTTTGATGAGATACTTCTAAGACAAGGGTTGGACGGCTCATGATACAAGTGGACACTGGAGTCATGTCTATCCACTTCAGTGGATTATCTGGCTAGAGCTTCAGAAGACAATATATTCATGTTTGGGGAAAAGATGATAAGCTGGGATCATTTATTCATCTTCCTTGATTGCTTCACAATCTCACAGTGATGATGAGGCTGGAAAAGACCTCAAAGATCATCCAGTCCAACCTAAAACCAACCCAGTCACCCTAACGTCTGCCATCCAGCTCATGCCACTCAGCACTTCATCCAGCCTGACCCTGAACACCTCCAGGGACAGCAACTCGACCCCCTCCGTGGGCAGCCCATTCCAAACCCGGATCACTCTCTCAGTGAAAAACCTCTTCCTAATGTCAAGTCTAAACCTCCCCTGATGGAGCTGAAGACTGTGACCCCTTTTAAAGTTGATTTCAACCCAAAATTCAGATAGACTGGCAGTGATCTGGAGAATCTGCTCACCAACATGGACAGCTGCTGTTATTTTTGCAGACAACATAGCCGTGGTATTGGTAAGAGGATGAGCAGTTGTGGAATTCTCTGGCCCCAGATGCATCTAGAATGCACGTCTGGGCAAAAGCCTTTCAGCAAGTATTTTGTGCTCAGTTCCTTGCTGCTTTTAAATGCAGTTCTTCTACCGGAAACTTCCACTCATCTCTAACAGACACAGTCCAGATCACATTCCCAAAGCTTTTTTTGCCACCTAGAGCAAAGGTGAGTATGAACTTTGAAATTCTGGCCTGTTGTGAGGATGTTTGCACCCTGGGATTTCACAATCAAAGATCCGTGTTTCTACCAACAACCCCTTCTTGTCATAACCAGGCAGACTTTACCACACAGAAAGCATGAGACTCATTGCTGAGAAAATAAATAGCACGGGACTATTTAGAGCCCTGAAAAACAAACACGGAGGTCCTTGCTCTGGTCTGTTGAGGAGGAGTAATAGTGCATTTTCTGTCCTATTCCAAATATTTAGATCCTTATGTGCTGCAGTCACTAAAACAAATAGGGTGGATTTTACGTTCATGTACCACCTCTGACTGCTGTGATGTCAGGGAAGGCCACATCAATATCAAAAGGTGTGTTAGTGGGCTGAAAGCTAAACACTAGTAAGCACTTAGAAGATGTCAGATTCTTTTAGACTGAAATACCAGTCACTCCAATTTGCAGTTAATTCTTAGAGTGATTTAATGGTTGTAGAAGGCAAGTTTATTTGTGTATTTTTTGATTTCTCAGTTGAGTCTAAGGAAATGAGCCCTGATTTCTTGCAGAGAAGTGGACTGTGTGTATGTGTCTATGCCTGTGTGTGTCCCTGACACCTTTGGAATTCATTGGCTGGCTTCCAGCAGATTTGTCAGAGGACTAAAGATGTCTAAGATTAGTAAGGTTCTAAAAGCAGATGGCCAGGTGGAAAAAAAATGTGTTGGGAGGCCCTGACAACAGGGAAAAGAGCAGAATGGGAATGCACATTATTAGAAATTAGACAATCTGTGGGGGGGAAAACCCTTCCAGATATCTCCATTGCAATAAAATTTGAGATATCAAAGTCACTTATGAGACACAAATCTAAAGGTAACTGATTTCATTGACTGGTGCTTCTGGTTTTGCAGCACCCGCATTTAGGTATCTAAGTAAGACACCAGTACTGATGATGAGGCTGGAAAAGACCTTCAAGATCATCCAGTCCAACCTAAAACCAACCCAGTCACCCTAACATCTGCCATCCAGCTCATGCCACTCAGCCCTTCATCCAGCCTGACCTTGAACACCTCCAGGGATGGTGACCCAACCACCTCCGTGGGCACCCGTTCCAAACCCGGATCACTCTCTCAGTGAAAAACCTTCTCCTAAGGTCAAGTCTAAACCTCCCCCAATGGATGGAGCTGAAGACTGTGACCCCCTGTCCTGTCTGCAGTGTCCAGGGAGAACAGACCGACCCTCGCCTGACTCCAACCCCCTTTTAGGTAGTTACAGACAGCCATAAGGTCCCCCCTGAGCCTCTTCTTCTCCAGGCTGAACAGCCCCAGCTCCATCAGCCTCTCCTCGTAGGGCTGACCTTCCAGCCCCTTGACCATTCCAGTTGTCCTTCTCTGGCCTCGTTCCAGCCCCTCGCCATCCTTCCTGAACTGAGGGGCCCAGCACTGAACACAACACTCCAGGTGCAGTCTAACCAGTGCCGGATACAGGGGGAGGAGAACCTCCCTCTCCCTGCTGGCCACACCATTCCTGATGCAGGCCAGGATGCCATTAGCTTAGGTATTTAAGATACCAAAAACATTCTTCTTTGGGAAAAATCCCCAAAAACTTTCTTGGAAAAGACCTGCATTTTCTCAGGGTAGAAAACCAAAGCAGACTCTGAATAATTGGACTTGATTAATGATACTCTGGCTGACGTTTGGTATCTTCCATTCTCCCTTCTTGGAGCCATTAGCTTTTAAAAATGAGGTTGATGATATTTTAGTGCTTTGAAAAGAGTTTTGGCTACCGCAAAGAAGCGGTCCCTGTGCCATGTTTGAAATCTAGTTTCCTGTTACAGTGGTATTAGACTCTAAGATCTTTCAGTCACACTTTTACAAAACAAATACAGGGGTGGCTGCTTTAATTGATGCTAAAATCTGAGGAGACTAAACATCTCTTAATGCCCTCATTTGTACCAGTTTATGACTAGTAAAGTCAAAAGGTACCGTGCATATGATAAAGGCAAAGGAAGAGCTTTGTTTTAGCTCTTAGGCCAGTAAAGTTTGAATAGGTTGCTTTTAAGGAACACACAAAGCTTTGATGATGCTGTTAAAAATATGAAAGATGAGTTTGAATGAGGATTTCTCGACCTAAAGCTCAGGTGTTAGATGGCAGAGCAGGGTTAAGGCTGAATGTACTCTGAAAGATGGCTTTGGCGCAGCTCTGGTGATGATGGCTTCATCATTAACCTTAAGGTAACTTGTGTTACCTTCCCAGGATTCATAATCCCAATAAAATTGGCTTTGATTTGTGGCCTGGAGTGAGCAGCTATGATTTTAGGTCTTCAACTTTCTCTAATTCCAAGGAGCAGCGTGCAAATAAACTAATCATCTCAGGTCTCAGCAGTGAGTACAGGGAAGTGTGAGTTGTGTGCATCAGTAACTAATGAGGAGCAGATGCTTAAACTTTCCCAGTGTTTGCATGAAAAGAACAAATTGCCCGCTGGCAGGATAAACATCTGTGAACTGGTGTTTCAGCCTCATAATTTGAAATGTTTTCATTTTGTCCTTCATTTGCATGTACAAAATATATTGCAAATATATACATATCCAATCAACAACGCTGCTGAGCTATGTAAGGCTTAAGGTCTGGATAGTGTTGTGTGACAGAGCAGTTCAGACCACTGCAGATTCAGCTGAAGATTAGATACCCCTGAATCACTGTTTAGAAGAAATGAGATATATTTACTGAAAAAATAATGTCCATGGAGTAGGACAAAATCAACAGGAGTAAGAGAGATGATTCTCTAGAAAAGTAATTAAAAATTGCTAGTAAATACAGGCTTCCATCTTTTTTCTCTTACACTAGATGAGAGAAAAGTAAATGAGTCATTCAAACACTGGTGTCATGCAAAGGAGCAATGTTCTCAAGGTATGAAGACACAACCTGTCCTCCTTGAAGAATCCAGTTAGATCTAAAACTAATCAACAGTGAAGTGTTCTGGGATCCCTTGGTATAAATCATGTTTATCTCACACAGTGAAAGACCTGCTCATTCTCACTGGTGTCAGCTGGGACAGGAGAGCTTATTCTGGCTGCGCTCACCAAGTCCTCCTGCCACCAGCTAGAATTCTTCCCTCCACCAGCTGTGTGCCACACAGATTGATTCCTAACCAGCCCACAGATCATAGGCTGGAGAAACAATTGCTGCCTTCCCCAGATCAGTCTAGCACAGCTCCCAACTGACCTTCCAGAAGGTTTAGGAGAAGAGCATTATGGTAGCGCTGGAGTAGTTACTGGGGCAGTCATCCTACTGGGGATATCAGAGTGACCCCACTAGCTGGGCCGTATGGAGTTGCTTGACTCTGGAGGTGTTCAAGGTCAGGCTGGATGAAGTGCTGAGTGGCATGAGCTAGATGGCAGATGGTAGGGTTACTGGGTTGGTTTTAGGTTGGACTGGATGATCTTTGAGGCCTTTTCCAGCCTCATCAGTACTGTGAGACTGTGAGACTGTGACTGCCCACTCTTCCTCACCAAAGACTTTGAAAAGCAGTTGCCCTAGCTCGCTGGTATTACTGCAACACTGCCAAACCTCCAAGAGTGCCATCGAGTCTGATTTCTTGTACATGACAGGTCACTTCATTCTGCAGTCGCTGTTGGACAGAGTTCAGTAATTTGTGCTAGCACCACAAATTTCCACAGTGAGCTTCAGCTGTGATCTGAGTTCTTCAATAGATGGAGACATCAAGGTGTTAGGTAATTTTCTTCAGCATCCGATGACAGGCATAGCTAAAACCAAAGTATAGGTACATTTCTAACTGGATTCCTTTTGGCTTTGACTTGCCAGCTCTTGGTTCATGCTGCTGTGTTCCATTCTAGATTAAAAGAATGCGCCAGTGACTGACCCATCCTCCATAGAATCATAGAATCCTTAGGGATTGGAAGGGACCTCGAAAGATCATCCAGTCCAATCCCCCTGCCTCAGCAGGATCACCCAGACCAAGTCACACAGGAACTTTCCAGGCGACTCTTGAACGTCTCCAGAGAAGGAAGACAAATGCTTATAGGAAAAGGAGTGCATGTGAGGATACTCAGAATCCACGATCCGATCAGCACTAAATAATCCTTTTGAGAAGCTGTGGAAATAGAGTTCTTTAGATGCCCTGCTGCAGGAGAATATTTGCTGATGAAATATCTGGGGCTGCAGCCTCTGGGCTTCACCTTCTAGTGCCATCTCTCAGGACCTATACTGGACTCTCTTTTCTGTAGCTATTAAATCATCTCAGTGGTTCCTTTCTTCTCAAACATCTAGCATAATTTTCTGAAAGACACTTAAACTGACTGCATGTGATGAGTACAGTCATGAGGAGCATCGTTCTCTCCTTCCCCAAGTCTCTCTTCCATGTGCACCTTGAGTCATTGCATTTGCTGCTTGTTCCTGAAATGTGTTCCCAGAGCTTGTCTGTTCTGGCCATACAGCCCTTCAGTGAAGCCCCTGCTTTCCTACTGCCTTCTCTACTGCTCTGCTCACTTGCCTTCCTCCAGTGTATGGAAGGTATCTAAAATTTCCAGCATCTCAGGAGATGCCTGGCGCTCGTTTATCAAATAATTACATCTTTTATTGCCAGTACAATGGTTTCATTTAAACACTCCCACCTTAACAACCGACCCAGCTTCTCATGCTTTGATTTCCACATCATTAAGGAAAGTGCTTAGAAATGTTTAGGCCAGTTTCAGTGACCTCGCTGGCCTCAGAACTCTCTCCTAGACTGGTATGTCTCTGTTGTTAGCTACCTGCTGAAATAGGCAGCTCTCCACCCATTGACTGTGTGCATGTGTGGTGCTAAAGTAGATGGAGGTCCCTTTCAGTCAGACCTTCTCTTAGGAACTAAGTGGTAGAGTGATCCCCTAGGACCTTGCAGTAGGGTATACAAGAGTTTGTAAAGCATTTTCCTACATCACCCAGAGGGATCAAGACGCTGGCTTCCTGGGCATGCTCTGCTGTCTGCAGCATTGAGAAGATGGTTGCTGCTATGTGTCTGACCTTTCCTGGAGCTTTCAGAGTAAGCGGTTCCATTGGGCAGTCTGCACAACTCAGAGCATGCCCTGCGTGGGCACTGTGGTGGTCTGGGAGTCTGCAGATGTCAAACCTGCTGAGGAGCACTGAGGTAAGCCCGGGGCATCCCTGTNGTGGGCACTGTGGTGGTCTGGGAGCACTGAGGTAAGCCAGGGGCATCCCTGCGAACACTCATGGGGAGAGCAGCTCCTGCTATCCAAGCAGGGAATTTGGGTCTTGTGCATCCCAGTGCATTTGTGGCTGGTTTCCCTGTGGGGGAGATCAATGCTTTCCCACTGATGCTGTCTGAGAAGCACTTCAGTGCACATCATCTCTGCAATTAACTAGTGTCTCCAGTTAATCTTTTAAATATACTTTATTTTGCTTCACTTCCAAATCTAATGATGGATTCCTTGGGGTGTCTTGTCGCTGGGTTTTCAAGGATGTAGATCAAGCCCTTAATTGTTCCTTTAATTCCTCCCTCTTCTATAGCTCCTGAAAAAGCTGAAGTGCAAGTTTTCAAAGCCTCTAGAGAGATCTGTTTGCTCATTTGTCAACAAATTAAACTGTCCTGACACAGGTCTGACATTTTAATCTGCAATTCCATTTGGCTTGTTTCATGCTCAGAAGCAGAGCAAAGAGGCAGATCCTTATGAGATAAGAAGTGGCAAAGATTTATTGACTTTAAACCAGAGGGTCTTGTCCCAGGATTGCATCTAAAATGATCTCTCTACTCTCCCACTCCTCAAAGTTTCCTTTACCCAGGCAGAACTTCACTGAGATCAATGACATGGCACTGTGTTCTGCAGCACAATGGAGGATTGTCAGACCTTGGGAGAAGTTGCTAAGTGATGTGGTAGCTTGTGAACTCTGTCCTTTGAAGTGTTTGAGTCAAAAAAACCGGATACCTTGCATTAGATGTGTCTCTATCAGCCTCACACTTCGGTGAGGGTACTCTGGAAGTCACTGTGGGAAAAAACCCGTGGGCAGCTTCAAGCAGTTCAAATGCCCTGCCTTCAGATTTCGGGGTAACTGGCACGTCACTAGCATGGATAGAGACAGTGACAAGCAGAATTTTAATGAAAGACATCGTGATCAGGACATGGAATTGTAGAAACTCAATAAAAAGTTGCTAGCCACTACAAATAGATCCTAGTGTTACCTAAAGCCGTATCTTACCCAACACGAGGAGGGTTTTCCCCTTTGGAGGAATCAAGTTGGGTTATCTCAGCCGTCTAGTCTAATGTTCTGCAAATAGTTTTTCCACTTCAGGACATTGTGGCTCACTGGGGCCATACGTTCCTGTTATTGTTTTAGGAGAAGGAAGGAGTTGTCTGTCTCAGGGTTTTCTGACCTTTGTCTGTACTGATATGGCTGAGGAGTGCTAGCTGCTGAGAAGGCCAAGAGGATGAAGACAATTGAGGGTTGAGTTCATAAGTTGGTCTGGTTTAAAGATCCCATACGTGGGGTTTATGGAGCAATGTTTTCCAGTTTTAAAATATTTTTATTAAGTTTTTTCACAAAATCCAAATGAAAAGTCATAAACAAAACCCAGGATCCTGCTCAGAGTTACCCTGAAATAAATCTGGACTCACTGCCTTAGAGTCAGGCAGTGACTCCAACTTTATGTTTGTGGGGCTAAGAAGAGAGCCTGACCCCGTGAGTATTTTCAAGCGTGCAGTTATAAAATATTCAATGTTCTCTTAATAATTTAGGCTAAGAAATTTACAGGCTGCCATTCACTAAGGATTGAGTTTAACCAGTGATGTTTTGATTTAAATACTCTTTTGGATTCAAGTGTCATAGGAATGGAATGTGGCCAGTGACCCACACAGACTTTCCTGTGCCTTTTATCAGCATCACAGCTCATGGTCCCCAGGCACCAGGAGTTTCTCCTCACGACACTCTGAAGGGGAAAACATTATAGTCTCTGGGGAAACTGAGGTACACAGCCATGAGACACTTCCTCAGGGTCACAAAAGGAAGCCTGTTGCAGTGAGTATAGAACTCTTATTGACTTCATCACAGCCAGGGTTTCACTTGGATTTCCCCAAGGCCCGTGGTAAACTCAGGGAAGCCTTGGGTTGGAGAAGTGGCATGAGCTAGATGGCAGATGTTTACTTGGTTGGTTTTAGGTTGGACTGGATGATCTTGAAGGTCTTTTCCAGCCTCATCAGTGCTGTGAAGAGTTATCGTGGCAGTTACTCTTAAGGTGTCAGGTCAAGATTTTTCAGCTGGTGGAATCAAAGGACTGAAAACCCTGTGCCCTTGCCTTTCCACCTCTGCCACTGTCTGTGTTCCAATTTAGAAAGAGGCTGTCGTCAGCCATGGCGTGAAAAAGCATGGGGCCACCTTGGCTAAGCCTTCTCCACTTTTCACAGGCGATTGGATCAGGGGATTGAAGGTTTTTATTTGAATTTGGGTTTTATTATTATTAAGGTTTGTTTCCCTGATTTTAAAATTGCATTAAGATCATCTTATCTTGAATCCTTGCAGTCTTTTCCTTGTCTCCAGGGGTATCGATCTTATACAGCAGTGAGTCTCCCCACAGAACTGAGTGACACAGAGAAACTAAACTCCTGGCCCTGCTGCAATGGAGGGAAGACTTGGCAGGCAAGCAGGGTTTCCAACCAGAACCCGGCCCCTTCTTCTGCACGCTCTGCTCTGCAGGATGTTCTCTTTCCATTAGAGTCCTGTGCCATGACCCCACAAGGGCACTGTGAGAAAACCATTCTTGTCTCTTATATCAGATTTAGGGGCTGCAGTGCTCAAGTCCTGAAAGCTCCACAGAGGCTGGGAAGTCAAATCCACGGAAATCAAATGAGAATCTGAGTAAAGCCCCTAGTTAATAAGTCATTCCCGAGTCCAATAAACATAACTGGAAATAAATTACATCCATCCATTTCACAGTTTGATTTAGATTCAAATGAAAACACAAGAAGGACCTGCCATTGGCGAGTTCAAACAATGCAAAACCCGGCACGGTTTGTATTTATCTAGCGGTAATTTATAGCTCAGCTATTCCGTGGAGATAGAAATAAATCAATAGTAGTGCACTACTTCAGATTTATCTTGGAGCCGTTTTAAAAACACGGGTGATTGTTTTGCTGTGCTGGTAGTGTGATCATAAAACCCATCGCAGGCTCAACGGTTTGGGCTCAAGGCCCAAGCGAATGCCTTCTGACAAACAGCCTCTTGTGGCAGCTCAGGCAGCTTTGCTTCTGTTCAGACCCCAACCCAGCCAAGTTTCTCCTGAGCTCAGTACCTGCAATGGAACTGTCACTCAGCTCCAGATTTAATCTTAGGATGGAGTTTTGACAAATGGGGGTCGATCAGCGAGCCCTTTAGTGCCAGCGTGGTGCCAAGGAGGTCAGTTTGGAGGTGGTGGAGGAGCGCATTTGTGCACCACTTGACTGCTGACAGGAGCAGTGATTCAGAGCTGGTAGCATTGTTAGTATAAATATTATTGTTATAAATAATGTTGGACAAAGAAGAGAAAGGAATTCTCCCCCCCCTCCCCGGTCCCTATGGCTTCAATGGCTCTTGGCACTGTTTCTGAGGTGAGTGAGTCATTAGCAGCTGCTCAGGAGGGGAGGGAAGACTGAGCAACATCAGGCTGTGACTTCTAGCTGAGGTCCTCCACCCTTCCAAGAATTCAAGGTGGGTTTTTTTCCCAAGTACCAGAGGTACCAGAAGAAACCTTGGTGCCTCAGGTTGAGTGTTGGCTTTCAGCTTGGCTTAGGTGATGAGGTCAGTGTGATGTTTGCCAGAACAAAGACTGTTATAGTCACAGGAGAATTCAGGCTGTAAGGGACCTCTGGAGATCGTGCAGTCCATCCTCTTGCTAAAGCAGGTGAGTCCTGAAGATCTTCAGGGATAGACATTCCAGGACCTCTCTGGGCTTCCCTCCAGGGCTTCTCCTCTGGGTTGCGTCTACAAACAGGGTCCAGACAGAGATGGATTTACACACTGAGTTCAATCAGGAAAGTTCCTAAAGGGGCAAAGAAAGAATAAAAGCTGTTTGTTTAATTGAATGCGACAACCTCAGGCCTTTCAGGAGGGGGCTCCCTTCTCCTGTCCCTCAGGCTGGGGTGGTTACTGCCCCACTTTTAGGGAGCCAAGAATTGACTGGGAAATCACTTTGGAGCCACTGTCAGTAGCAGCAATCAGCTTTATCAGGACCAGACGGACTTGAAGCCCAGAATTCCTTTAAGAAGTTCCAGTTAAGGGCAAATCTTTGCTGCACTTAGCATTTGCCACCAGGATCAAGGTACGTGCCCTGATGCCCCTGCATACCTCTGCCTGGCAGCTGTTGCACGCACAGCACCTTGGCAGAAGGTCCCAGTTCTCTGGGTACCAAGGGGAGATCCAGCAAAGCATCCCACTCCGTTTATGTGTCAAAACACTGATGGCTGCTTAGCTGGGTTAGCACCACTCAAAATCCACCTCACACCAGCACATCTTACATTCCTCTGGGGGCTGCATCTCTTTGGCACCTATGTGGTTCCCAATGCCAGGCAGATTTTCCTGGGTTGGTTTTAGGTTGGACTGGATGACTTGTAAGGTCTTTTCCAGCCTCATCGTTACTGTGAGACTGTGAGACTGTGCTGGGTGGTTCCTGATGTCTCCAGAAAGTGCTTCTCTGCTTTTGTTGTGGCCACTGCCTTCTCCACCTCCTATCCCCGAGAGCTTGCCAACATAGAATGGGCAGGATTTCCTGCTGCCTTTCAATCCATTCAGAACTTGGAGGCTGGGAAGGAGGCCATTTCTTCTGTGTGGTTGTCTCCATGCCAGTTAAAGCCCTGGAGACAGGGCTGGCTCTCAGCATGCCTCCAGCCTTCACACCTCTGCATTGGGTCCGCACAGCCTTGCAGGCCACTGCGGGCATGGTCTGTTCTTGCAATGAATCAAGGTGACCCCCTATCCTGGACACCCCCAGACCTAGCATTCCTTTATCTTTGCTCGCTGCCTTTCTCCTCCTCCTGCCAAGGGCCATCAACAGAGCTGGGAACATTTGCATGAAGAGCCTCTGATGCATTGCAAACTGCATTCCACCACCTCTGTCTCACACCCAGGGCGAGCACTTAGCCTTTCATTTGAGTCTGACACCAAGGAGGATTCAGATGTCTCCTGAAAAGTTCTCCCCAGCTCTGGCAGATGAGACTGGCATTTCAGAGTTGGGCTGGGCTTTTCTCCTTCATGCACTGCCATCAGCAACAGGAATACTGGATTCTATTTTCAAGGAGAATTCTGCATGTGGCACATGACTCCAGGTGCAAGAGCCCCTGCCTATGGTTATCACCTCCTGCTTCTGAGGCCACTTTGTCCAAATTTACAACTAAAATTGTAATTTTGGGATATATTTGTCTGTGAGGCAACTTGGCTGTTTCACAAGCGGTTCCTGGTTGATACCCCAACACTGAGTTCAAGTTGGCTTTGTGGATTTGTGCATCCATTGGGTTTGGATGAAATCATTATTGGCAGTCCTTCAGCAAAGAAGAGGGATGGAGCAGCCCAAGTTCAGCAGAGCCCTGGGCACATCACTGGCTCCCCAGTGATTCCTGCCCCACTCCTGCAGGCAAGCTTCTCCAGACCACCAGTTTTCATTTCTCTTCCCCTGACTGGATATTGTTGACATATTTCAGATTCCCTTTCAGTGTGGGAAAAGGAAACTCGGGCTCTTGCTCAAGTCAGCTTAATCCAAGCCCTGCAGGCAAGGAAGGTGTCTCCAGCTGAGGTCACTGGGTGGGATTGATTAACCCAGACTTCTCTCTCCCTGCCCAAAACCATCACATCATTACCTAGACCTCAGTGGCCTCGTGGAAGTTTTGATTTAGCAGCATTTTGTAAGGTTCTTTGAAAATCACCAAGTGTGCTGCTGGTCTCTTCACTAGAACTTGCTGGGAGCTGAACGTAGGATTTTTGTCTTAGCTGGACTTCTTTGCTTGATCCACGATTCCTGATGAACAGCAGGGCTTGGCATTGGCAAGGACTGTGTGTTGTGCCTTTGTCTCAGCAGGGTACTTCATCAGGTATATATATATATATATACTTACATTTAAGTATAAGCACAGTCCTACTGGGGCTTAGATGTGTGAGCTGCATACTTCATACAAATCCATGCACGTTTGGAAAGCCAGAACCAACCCTGGCAAGTGAACCCCTGGTTCATTTAACAGGCTTTACTCGTCTCTTGTTTCCTTCAAAGAACTCATTTTCTCTCTCTGCTCTGGTTCCTCTTGTCGCGTGGTATCCATCACATTCCAGTGTAGGTTTTATCCCTCTCCTTCTCCCTTCTCTTCCATCTCCAGTCCTTTGTGATTCCAGTGTTGCTCCCTGTAGTTCAACAACTAACAACTCCTCTGCTTAATGCTGTTAAAGGCAATTGCTTCAGACTTGCTTGAGAGCTGGAGATCTTGCTGAAATGCTGTTGTTGGAATGAAATCTTTATGATGCTTTTCTGGAATTTTCCGTTATCTCCAGTCTGTCCAACTGCTTCATTCCAGCTGTGATCAACTCTGTAATGCTATAATTAATTCTAACCCTTGCAGATCATTCCTGTTTCCAAATGTCATCCGATCAGCCTATGGAGTACCTACACAACCTTCACAGCAGCCGTCTGCGATGGGTGAGAGGTCATTTGCTGTGGTGCAGGAATGCAGCCGCTTCTGGCGAGGAGCACAGCAGCTGCATGAATTTATTTGGCACTCAATCTTCGGGAGTAAAGGGTATCGATCCAACCAAACCATAGCAGAGGCTTCCAGGAGGCAGAGTACAAACATTTTCAAGCCTCATCATTACTGTGGTTTAACATCTTGAGTTACAACTCGGGTAGAATCTCATGTTCCTGCAGCACTCTTAAGATAATGCTACGAGATCCTCAGTGCAAATAAGACATCTGCTTTACACCTCCTTCAGACAGGTGACTCTGTAACACAGCACCCTTGTGAAATACAGAGGAGCTGGTTGTCAGCCCTCAGGAAAAGAGATCTTGCTTCATGACCACGTTTGTGTTACTGTCCACTAGAAATAGACACAGCTCTACCCATGGAAGTTGACATGATCACAGCTGAAACTAATATGCCTGCAGGGAGGCACAAAAACCTGATAGCCCATCGTTAAGATGATTTGGGAAACGGATTTGTGTATACATGTTATACTTAATTTCTCCTCCACAACAGATGCTTATCGTGGATTTTCTCTGTGTCTGTTGCAACCAGGAAAAAAAAAGAGGCAAGCTAAAAAACAACCCCAAACTGACATTATTTATGATACTGCCATTGAGAAAAGATCATGAAAGTAAGTTGTTAAAGCTATTGGGCAACATTAAACTTTTGCTGCTGAGTTCACGGGCAGTCTCAGGGGACCCTGTGAACTCCTGCGCGCTCTAGAGCTGGAATCTCTTGCGCAGTTCTTGGGCACCGTCTTTGTTTTTGCAGTTTACAAATGAGTGGGCTTGAGGGTAAGATAAATTATGAATGGAGGGAGACTGCAGACTAGCAGAGACCGAGTCTTTGTAGTGAACCTTCAGGATCACTGTTTCTTCTGTCATGGGTAAGATCTTCTGAATAACAGAAGCCAAGGGGAAGAGACATGTGATGGGGAGTCGGGGGGTAAAATCGCCACCAGAGCTCTGGGAACTTCTGGAACAGTTGGGTTTTTCCACTGGCAGCTGGAGTGACTGAAACTTATAAATCGGTGTCAGATTTACTAAATTCTTTTGTCCAAGCCTCTTCCTTCACAAAAAAACCCCCCACATCATTCCATTTTGGCATTCTCCAAGCGAAATATTTTAGTTAATTGATGGTAAGTAGGCTATGTAAATCTACTCTATAAAAATGTATGTAATTGTGCTTGCCTTGAGGGAGATACTTTAAAATGAAAATAAAGGTGATTCGGGGTCAATCTCAAAATACAGTCTTTATTTTTCATTTTCATCACATGAAAACAAAACAACACAGCACAGGACAAGTCCAGTTATACATCAGGATTGTCTTATTTTACTGAATATAACAGCTCTGCCCTCCGGGCAAGAGGCAGAGGGGAACTCAGTCCCAGTTTTCGAAGCGTTTATCGTTGATGGTTAAACTGGGACAGCTAACTGGGAATTGAACATCAGGCCAATAGAGTCGTACAGCTAGAAAAATGTTGGTTGAATTAGCAAAGACAGAGTGGGCCAAAGCGCTTGAAATCACAGAATTCTCCAGAGGTTAAAGCTTTTCATTTTGTTTCAGGAAAGACAACAGAAGGAGGGAAAGAAGAGGATTCTTCTGAGGTCACAACCTCTTTTTTTCTCTAGAAATTACACAGGAGAGATGGTCCTACACAGCTCCCCGGTGAGGGGCACTGAAGGAGAACTCAATCTTGCTTTTTAAAACTCAGTAAATACAAAGAAGTTTATGTTCAGGTGCACAGAGGAAGCCGAGCTGCACATCGAAGCACTCTGGGGAGATAGGGTGTCACCAGCAATGATCTGTTGTCAGATGAAATTTGTCTCCCCAAATCTCCCCAAAAAAGCAGCTGATCAAGTGAAAATTAACCCTGGCCTTCCTGAAGGATCAGGTTCCATCTGGGAGCATAGGGTGATGGTGATGTGGTACCCAGTCAGTGCAATACTGTCCTCACTCCTCGACTGGATGCTCTACAGAACTAATTGGGATCTGTATCTGAATGGCTGTGTTTTACCATAGACAGTCTGCCAGGACCAGGATAAATACCCTTTGATGTACAGACACCCCTGGTGGGCCCATGCTGTAAGCAGGGCAAAGACCATCTAGCACTGCGACGCATCAGTGGTAACCTGAGGGTCGTGGAGATTGTGGTTGGGGCTCCACATGGACAGAGAATTTGGCTCTGTGATGATCTGAGCCATCTAGAGCAATATAAGAAAGGCAGCACGTTGTCTGTGAATCCAGGTAACTGACACTCATCCTGAGAACTTGCAAGTAAAGCTGTTGAAGAGTTAATAAAATGAAAGCAATTAAGATGAAGTCCATTAAATGTGTGGTATCTACAACGTTTGTTTTTCCCAACTGTAACTACTAATGGCAAAGCAGCTCAACTCTCTGACCTTCAGATTCATGGAAGCCAGGTCTGGAAACACTCAATTGTAACTACAGGCAGCAGCATTGTCTCTACTTGCTGTAAGTGGAAGGAGAAGGGTAATGTGGGTAGCTGGGGTAGGGGTAGTCATCGTGCCTGCAGTATGAAATTCAGAGCTCAGAAGCTCTCCATTCCGGCTGCTTTGCTGATGTGGAGGCTACCTGCTGTAATGCCTCCTCGCCTGCCGTCGCTGCTGCCAGATGCTTTCACTGGGAGTGACTGTATGCTGTTGTCACCATCATGTAAAGGTGCTAGGAAACTGAGCCAGCCCTTCAAGCACATTGTTTCTCAGGGCAGTGGGCTTGGCTGGTGCAAGCATTTGCCAGCTGAAATCAGTTGCATTGATTTGCCACACAGCCTCAACAGGCTGCTGGAGGGCAAGGACAGGCTGCTGGAGGGCAAGGGGACAGCCTTGCTCCATTCTGGCTGTGGAGGTGGGTTCAAAACTGAATACATTCTCATCTGCTTGGCTTTTTGCCTCCTTGCAAAAGCTCTCTGGAAGCATCCCAGAAGCATCCTTCCAGGCTCTGACAAAGGCTGGCTGTTGTAGTATCATGACACTGGAGATGCCCAGAAGATTCCTTAGGGCAATATGATCCTGTAAATGACACTACTTGAGCCATCGCAGCGACTGAGATCATGATCTGCAGCTCAGCTTCTCCTGAGATCAACCACTAGAGGGATTGATGGCAAAGATTAGGTGCTCTGTTTCAAGGAGCACTTGCTCCTCCGTGGAAGCAGTAATCCTCCTCAGACACACTAGGCTGGACTCATCCATGTAGAGTTGCTGCAGCACTTTCTCCTCCCTGCGCACCCAGTGTTGTGTTTGCTTTGCATGAGAGAGGATGCAAGCTGTTAAAACCTCATTAGTGAAGACCAGGGGTTCCCTAAGCAGCTTTTCTCACCTTGCTATCCCTCTTGCTGGATTTCTCTTACTGTTTAGGAAGTTCTCAGTCATCAGTGACACCTCTGCGGTGCCGAATTGGATAGAGGAGAGATGTGAAACAGAAGGATGAGGGGAGATGTGGGGGAGCAGCTGTTGGAAGCACAAGTAATGCGATAGGACAGGAGGAAGTGGCCTCAAGTTGCACCAAGTGAAGTTTAGATTAGACCATTAGGGCAAAGTACTGCATTGAAAGAGTCATTAAGCACTGGAACAGGCTGTCCAGAGAGGTGTCTGAGTGGCCATTCTTAGGTGTGTAGACAAGCCATGCAGACAGGCAGCGTGAGGGCGCGGGTTAGCAGTGGGCTTGGTGCAATCAGGTTGATGTTTGGCCTCAACGATGGTAAAGCTCTTTTCCAACCTAAAGCATTCTGTGATCTCTTTCACCAGTACTTGAGTTATCCTGTTTTTCACGGGATTTAGCAGAAGGAATATTTGGTGGGAAGATATGTTGTATTTCCAGTACATCCACAACAACACAAAGCAGCCCTAAGTGTCATAAACGTGTGGATAATCAATCTCAACGCTGAGCGCCTATCTAGATTCATGCTAGTGCAGTAATGAAAGCCAGCTTTGGACTGTGTACTTTCCATGGATGATAAAGAGATCCGTATGTCTTTGTGTCTCCTAATTCCTTCCAAAGCAAACATCTTAAACACTGGGATATAGGTGCCATTGGAAACTAATAAGATGATAACACATAAACCACGTGCTAGGAAAATGACCCCATTGTGGCGACACCAAATATGTACAAACACAGAATGACTTAGGTTGACTCAAACATGCCTTTTCACAGCTTTTCAATCTCCTGGGTCCCAGAAGAAGCATTTTCTACATAACACCGTGACCAAAACTATCCATAGCCATAATGCAAAGGAATTGCTGCCCCCTCTCTCAACTGCAATCATTAGCCATCATTAGGTTATCCTGTTCTAACTGTTTCCGTTGACTCTGTAAACCCTGGGACTCCTGGAAAACACTCAAAAAAGTGTTGTCTCTCTGGCAAAAGCGCATATAATACATAAAAGAGCTTTTCATATTTAAACTTTGGATGCTTCACTGGTGGTTTTGTTGTCTGGCAGCTAAGTGTCTCTGGAATGACATCCACAAAGGCTTTTAAGCTGCTGTTGGAAGACTGCAGTGTCATCTCCTCTGTACGGCTCTTTGGGAATGATAATTGTTCCAAGTCTTCTAGGGAAGGGGCTTGAAGGAGAATGGGATTGCTGCTTAATGATAGAACTACCTCTTCCTAATTGCCTATAGGTCCTGTTTGGATTTCTCGCTTTCCCTGTTAAAATTGTCCTTGCAGAGCACAGAGGAGCCAGAGCCAGCCACCATGAGCTTTTTGTGGTGTGCCTGGCACTGTGCAGAGCCCTGCCTGCTGTGGGGTTAGAGTGTCACAGCTGCCATTAGCACCTCACAAACCGTTTGTGTCCCTTGTGATTGCAGACAGGAGCTTGAAGACAAAACCCACATAGGTGATCAGGGTTCAACAAACAGCTGCAGCTCAGACAGGCATTTTCCTACCTCATGTAGTCCAGTTTTATCCTCATTCTCCCTGATTGGGCTTGGGGTGAAACCATTGAACCAGAAGGTTTGGCTGAGATACAGTGAGCTTGAAGCTTTATTTGCTGCTTTGATACTCTGATTCCTATATTTACTTGAATGCAGTTGCATCATCTCCTGATAGCAGTCTCACATGTCCATTCAGTGGGAGAAATACGCTGCCTCAGGAGGACACAAAGGAGCTCCAAACCTCCCAGAGATTTGATAGGTAGATGGCATCAAGGTTGTGGGCTGCTCATTTTAAAGAACAGTTAATAACTGAAGCCAGCAGGACCTGGCAAAAGAAGTGTGTGTGTGTGTGTGTGTGTGTGTTATTAGAGGGTGTCTGAGCCAGTGAGCACCCACAGGCACCCCTGACATAAGGTCCCATTTGCTTGGAGATACCTGGGGACTGCAAATCGCAGCCACATGGGTGTGCAGGTCTGAAGAGCAGGACCAAAGTGTGTGAGAAATGGGAAGGCAGATGAAACAGAATGCTTCAGAGTAGCTGGACTGGTTTCAGAATCACGATGAACTCGATAGCTTTCTGGAAGAATAACAGCAGGGTGATATCGTAGAGCACCAGACCCTTTCCCTTGCATAGCTGCAAACCAAAGGGGGTTGGTTTCTCCCTTTGAAAGGTTATTTGTGTGCACATAGGTGTGATAAAAACACACATTTAGAAAAGCCAAAGGACAGGAAAACAAAAGAAACCCTGGATTTTGTAAGAAGCATCTCTCCTCTCCTTGGTTTGTCCCAAGTCTGCCACTCCACCTGTGTTTGTCCCCTCTCCGCCAGCCAACCGCTCCCTCAGCTCTCCATGGCTTCTCAGCTGTTTTTCAGGCTGTTTAGTGGCTGACACCTCCATCCAGGAGTAGCAGCAGTCACAAGTCAGCATGCCCAGCCTGCTCCACACCTAATGCCAGCTCTCTCAAAGCTGATGGGAGCTGATTGTTCTTTGCTCCTACAGCTGCTGTGGAGAAAGAAGCTTCTCCAGAGAGTTTTTCCTCATCAGCACTGCTGTGGGAGGACATGCTAACATGCCCGTGTGGCTTGTGGAGGGAAGCTCTGTGCTCTGCTGCAGGCAGAGACCTCAGTAAGGCTGCAGTTAGACACAGTCTCCCTCCCTGAGTGCAATCCTGAGACCGCAGCAGGCAGAAGATCCCTGGAGGGAAAGAAAGAGTGGAGGAAAGTGAAGCATTAGGCTCATGGTATTGAGCTTTACTCCCAGTGTGACTGAGCTCTTGGAGAAGTGACAAAACTGGTTTTGCTGGTACAGCATGGAAGCTTTGGAGCATCACTGAGGTCAGGAAGCTGAGCCCAGGGCTGCCCTGGGGAGAAGCTGGAGCAAGGACTGGGAAGACCACAGGAACTGGAAGAGGCTGGTGGCTGCAAAGGGAACATTAAGTATTAAGGAGTGGGGTTTGATTCCTACTCTTCATTGCTCAGTTTGAGTGATCAAAATCACTAGTGGAATTCAACTTACGTGGACAAAACACCAAACCTCTCTGTTTTTTCACCAAGCAGGCTACAGAGAGCAGGTAAGGGCTCCTCCTCCCAAGGAGGGTCTCGTGCATTGTAGAAGAGCTTCCAGCACACACTGCAAGCACTTGGGTCATGACATTCAACCTCAGCACCAGCCATTGATCTTTGGATTCTGCACCACGGGCTGAAGGAACTGTGCTAGGGACCAGCCTGGTGTGTGAAGCCTTAACTCCTTCCCTGATCACACAGCTGAGTAATTCAAGTTACTCAGTTTCATTGAGGAGCCTCAGAGCCAGGAAAAACTTCAGTCCTGGACTGTGTTTTGCAGAGGCTGAGGGCAAAAGCTCCCCTGAGCACCTAACCCTTACTTTACTGCTAGTCTTTTCCTTCACTTGTGGGTGATTGTGAAGCAGAGATTTACTTTCTTGCAGTGCAAGGGGAAACCAATACAGAGACACATGAGCTCTGTAGTCTTGTAATAATAATAAACTAATAAAACCCCCTCTTCCAAGTTTGCTCTTGCATGTAGTCATGACCAAACGGTGCCTTGTGCAGGAAGCCGAGCAACACAGCCTCCAACAGTGTTTCCACAAAGATTTTAATCTGCGTAATCTAAGGAGCTTTCTTACAATAAACCATTGAAATCAACTCATCTGGTCCTATTCTTGTGTTTAGAGTGATTCTTCCTTCACACGGGCCTGGGGTATTCCACCCCAGCCTCGCTAGACACCCTGTTTGTTGTTTCGTGTCACAAGTCCATCCTCGGCAGGACCAGCGCCTGAGCCTTCCTGCCCGGTGCTTCTACCCACTCCAGGGACTGACTGTGGTTTTCAACGCTGCTGAGACACATCTTTCAGCTGAAACCCTCTCTGGACAGTTGGGATTCCTGTTTGGACTGGAGGCCTGACAGATGGACCTCGCTTGTCCTTCAGGGGTGGGAATTCACTGCTCCTTCGGACGCAGTTTGTTTGCACTTTGTCCCTCTGGCACAAGGCAGCTGCAGTTGTGACTCTTGCTGGAGCTGGGCAGTCCAGAGCAAAAGGCAGAATGTTAGGTGTGCTAGTGAGTGTCCTAGCGTGTGGTCTGATGGGCAGGATAGTCGGGAGTCTCTTCAGCTGTTATCTCCAGGTGGGTGACTTCTGGTGTGCATCAAACAAGTGAGATGCTGGCCCGGGACCTATGGACCTTGATCCGAGGGTTTATCTGCCACCCACCCCACTCAGCAGCTGGCAGGGGTTCCCTGGTGACCCGAAGGGAGATAGATGATGGCACATTTTTTGCCTTGGATTCATGATTCAAGGCACGACCACGATGAACACCTAGGGGTGCTCATGTTTCTCCACCATGCTTCTGCTGACAGTGAGCCAACATCTGTCTACCCTTGTAAACAGGGACAAAAGCCTGGGCTCAACTGTCAGGTAGGCACACAGGGTGGGAGAGAGAAGACAGAGACCCTCCACACCTGCAATCCTGCTCTGTGGCAGCACAGAGGCGTAGGCACTGGGTTTAGCTATGATTTACTAGTAGGGCAGATCTCTGCCACCACAGAGACACAGAGAGCTCTGCAATTCTTAAGCTCTGAGTGTATGTCATCACTTCCAAAATTGCAAGCAAGTAAATTTCAAGCCAGAAAAGAAAAACCAGACTGAAGTTTTGAATGAAGAAAAGCATTCCTTTCAGATTCAGTCCCTTTTTAAGGACTTCTTATTAAAAACCCCGAGGAGTATTTTGTGGCAGTCATTTCTCACTCAAACACAGTGTTTGACTTTCCTAAGAACACACTCAATTTCCCGTGACAGCAGCAGTCTGGAGATAAGGTTGTGAAACCTGTTAGCGTGTTGAATCTTCTTATTTTATTTTACTTTAGAAGGCAAAGTTTTAATCCTCTAAATCTTTTAAAGTTGAAAACATTAAAAATGAGTCAAGAAGTCCCCCTCTTTACTTTTCACGTCAAACAAACAGGTTGTGTTTGTGGAGCGATGCCGGATCAGAGTCTTGACAGCGTATCAGCTACTTCAGTCAAGTGTGAAGTCCTAACTGTGAGAGCAATAAATTCTCCAATCAAAACTGTCCTTCCTGAGGCTGAAAGAACTTTATGGCTGGAAAAAACAGTCCCACACTGGTTTTCTTTTATACCACCATGATAAAGTCCCTGAGACAATGAGGTATTTATCCCAGGTTTCCTTGGTTTAAGAAAACTTTCAATGCACAGACCTTGTATGGGGTGAAGCACTGTTTACATTAGGCAGAGGCAATAATGGCCTTAGATAAGGTATTCTCCCCAAACAGGAATGATCTGCAGCCCTCAGAGTCCCAGACATGGAGTAGGGCTCGAATGCCCAAACCCTGATATTAAAAGCAATAGCCTGGCTGTGGAGACATCAGCCCAGTTACCAAGTGGCACGCTGCAGGCTTGAGGTAATGCTCTGTGTCCCCATTGTCCCAGCACGTTGGTGCTGCTGCACCTCGCTGGCCTGGGGCTTTTGTTTTGCACAGGAAGATGACTGCATGGCTGTCCTTGCTCTGTGGCTCCTGGAGTTTAAAAAAAGCCTTCCCTTAGTGAATCACAATATACACTCACCGGCCAATTATGTTTGGCTTCCAAACTGTTTACTCCATAGCCAATTCTTCCCTCTGATTCTACCTCCACCCTCTTTTTTGTTCTTTTTAAGGAATAACCAGGTGAAACCAGGACATCACTTCCAAAATTCAGCCATATAATAGGGTTTTTTCCAATCACCCCTGGTCTTCTAGCACCAAATTCTGGTGCTGGGTGACCTTCTAGCACCAAATTCTGGTGCTGCTCAGCTTTACCTTCACTCCAAGTGCAACGAGGGCTTGTTCGCAGGGCAAAGCTCTGGGTGTAGTTGGAATGTGGCTAGTAGCATTCAGAGAGGAAGACACCGGGGGATAAGTGAGTGCGCAGGGAGATTCAGCTTGGTCTGGAAGAGTGGATTGATGATTTCAAGAGTTCTAAACGAGAGAGGTGAAAGTCAAAGCACTAGAGGGTGAAACAGCGTTTGTGTGGGGACTGTACATCACATTGGCCATGATAAAAACATGGTGGCATGGCATTTCTAGGAGCATTTAGATCATGAAAAGTCAATTTGAAACATCCCAAATGGCTTTTTAGCAAGGAATGAATCCCTGTGCTGCTTCCTTCTAATGCCTTTTATCCTCCTCTTTCCTAAAAGACCATGGCAAAGCACTAACATGAGTTTGGAAGGCAGTCTGGGGACTCCAAACCTATCTTTTCTCTCTACAAAAAGGATTACACTTGTTTAATGGAGATCTGCTTAAGAGCTCTGCCCCTGGCGAGGAATGGCCAAAGCTTTAGTACAGTCTATTCTTGAAATGCTTCCAGACAGACTTGCTCAACCAGTTCACATCACCGAATCTTTACCCTTGCTCTGCAAAATCTTGGTACTGCCTCCTGGAATCAGTGAGAGAGGTCCTGGCATGTCTCAGGGATGAGCCTGCTGGTCACAGTACTGATGAGGCTGGAAAAGACCTTAAGATCATCCAGTCCAACCCAAAACCAACCCAGTCACCCTAACATCTGCCATCCAGCTCATGCCACTCAGCACTTCATCCAGCCTGACCCTGAACACCTCCAGGGATGGCAACTCGACCCCCTCCGTGGGCAGCCCGTTCCAAACCCCGATCACTCTCTCAGGGAAAAACCTTCTCCTAAGGTCAAGTCTAAACCTCCCCCGATGGACCTGAAAACTGTGACCCCTTGTCCTGTCTGCAGTGTCCAGGGAGAACAGACCGATCCCTGCCTGACTCCACCCCCCTTTTAGGGAGTTCTAGACAGTGATAAGGTCCCCCCTGAGCCTCCTCTTCTCCAGGCTGAACAGCCCCAGCTCCATCAGGGAGCAGACCACAAGCAAATGCTGTTTTCTGCTGGGGCTTCCAGGTGACCAGGAGTCACCCTCCTAGCCTCATGCCCAGTCTTGTAAGGGTTATTTGCAAGTACCAAAGGTTATCCCTTTCACACAGGAGAGCTGTAGCTTGGATTTCCCTGGTGGGATCCTGGAAGATGTAACTGTTAACAGCTATTAACCCTTACAGCCCTTACAGCCCTGGGTGAGAACTAGGCATAGGACAGCTTTTGCTTGGAATTCTTTGAGGAAGAATGGGGGGCTGTGCTCACTCTGAACCGAGTGCTAACGTTGCCAAAATTAGGGATCACCTCTTGTCTTTTAAAGGGGCCCAGATCACAGCCTCCTCTCGTGTTTGGATCAAGCTCATTTCCAGGAATGGTTTGTTCTACTTTTTCCTGCAAGCTGGGATGCAAATTGATCACTGATTAGGTGTCTCTGGAGAGGCAGAGGTGTTGACCATTGAGTTTCTGGGTGGTAAAGCCCTTCCTTGCCTCTGTTCTGCCACCTTCCCAGGAGGACATTCTGGACAAAGCAGGGAAAGGAGATGGCATCACACTTGCTATAACTATCTCTCAGTGACAGAAATTGTAGGGCTCCCCTTAAGAAAATTAGGGGAAATCTGGGGTTATGATTTTTCATCGATACTTCAGATGTGTGTGTCCCGTCCCCCCCTTTTCTAAGGATAATTTTGAGTTGACCCCAAAAGAACCATCAGCCTGCCTCCCAGCTAGCTCCTTCAGCCACGCTGGAGCCCCAGGGACCTTTCTGTTAGCTTCTCCTCTGTGACCTCCCACCAGGACAGCGCCCGCTGTGCTGCCCCCACAGCTGTGTCCCCCGCTGGAGCAAGATCCATGTCCCGCGAGGCACTGAAGCACCAGCCCACATGCAAATGCTATTTTCTGCTGGAAAAGGAAAATTAAAAAAGAAAAATAATAGAGGAGGGAAAACTTTCCATTCCGTTTCGGTTCTTTATTTGCTTTTGATCAAAAGCCAAACTTTTCTGAAGAGAGTAAACAGTTTTCATGATAACTGCCTAGTAATTGCATACCAGGGCTTCAGAAAAACCCCAGTATCAACAGCTTTGTGTCTGTCCTACTTCAAGCCTTTCAAATGAGGAGACCTTTAAAGACCATCTACTGCTTTCTGCTGGGAAAAGATCTGTGAAAAATGGGCCATTTGGCCGATTTTGGTGATTGTCTGCACTTCTCACCGCTCGCAGAAACAGCCCCCGATCCCAAGTGAATCCGGTGCCTTGCTGTTTGAGGGCCAAGCAGAGCAGTTTGCTATCTGTCTAACAGGACTCCCTCTGCCTCCCAGGAATCTGTTCATTAAGTGCTGATAAATGATGGGCTTAATCCTGGGTGGAGGAGAGGGGGTTTAATCCCAGCACCATCTGGAGCAAGCCCCCGCGGGCTGTACAGCTGCTCTGGAACGGCGTGTGCCGGTCCCATATGACAGGGTGTTTGCCTTTGCAGGGGGCAGGCAGGGCACAGCGTGACAGTAAATCCAACTCTTACTCCTCTACAAACTCCCTGGTCCAGAGGAACGATGCGTTTGCCCGGTTCAAGGGCAAATTGCCTAGTTATTCCCCATCAAAAGCATCTACATCACTCCGGGCAGCGCCAGCCCTCCCGCTGCTGGCGTCACCCCTTCCCAAGGCTTGTCTCCACCTGACCACCCAAAGCCTGAGCTGGAGATCTCACTCTGCAAAACAGGACAATACCCAGCCGTGATGGCCTGGGTGGTGCCAGACCTGGAGCCTCTGCTTACTTCCCTCTGGGATCTCTCCCAATAAAACCCTTACTCACTCGGGAGTTTAAAGCCAGTTGTCCAGTTACCTTTGTCTGCAGCTGAGACCGGGGTTCCTGCGTTTGTGCTGACCTTGTTCCTGTCTCCTGCCTGTGCTGTAGCTGCCTGTCTCTGCTGGTTTCCTTCTCTTCCGGAGGGTCTGGCATGGGAGCATGCCTGCTGTGGCTGCTTCTGCCCCTTGTGCCCTCCCAGGCTGGAGGTGTACCAAGGGACTGTGCCATGGCACTGCCTGCCCTGTGTGGGTCCTGCTAGGTTTGGTGTGGCAGCTTGCTCCTGGGGAGCTGGGGGGTTATAAAGGGGACAGAATAGGTGGTGCAAGCTCAGCTAAACAATCATCTTTGTCCTGTGCCTGCTGTCCCACGAGAGCTGCTGTCTCAGCTGAGTAAGCCTGCTGCTCGGGTCCCCTTCAGGTACAGTGTGACATACTTGTTGCCCCTTTTCCTTGCTTGAGGAGGTTTTGAGGGCTGACAGCTGTCTCCTGCTCCCTCCCCTTACTGGCAACACCACCCGCATGCACAAGCCAAGATGAAAGATGCTGTGGGGGAAAGCTGGCAGCTGTAAGGATTTATACACAGAGGGGCTGCACTTGCATCTTGTCGGGGTTTTTATCTGCCACACACACTGGCTTGAAGCACTGGCTTTGTCTGCTGTTGTCTTCAACAACTTCAACAACTACTTTCCAGCAGCATCTGTAACCACCGAGGGCTGTGTTTCCACCTGGTTGTATTCCCTTAGCTGCTTCCTTCCCCCTCCATATCTCTCCCTCTGAAATTTATGGACAGGGAGGCTCAAGCTCTGGAAAGCAGATCTTCAGAGCTCCCTTATCCGAGGGGTCACGGCTCTGTGCCTTTTGCTGAAGCCCATGGCATGGCTCTCGGAGGATGCAGGCATCCTGCACAGCTGACAGCCAGCACCCTGCTAGCAAGCGCTGTCAGCAGCAGGGTCATGGTTTTGGGATTCCATGCACAAGTGGGGTCCCTCAAGAGGCTTTCAATCTCGGCTTCATGAGCTGGGACAAATTTCATCCTCAGCTGCCAGTGATGCTCTGTTTCACCAAAGGCTCCTACCCTTTGGCTGGAGGACTTTCAGGACTGCTTGGCGTTAGACACTTCAAGAAGTGAACTCAATGTCACTAAGCTCTTTACCCCATAATGAGTTAGGCTCTGCTTTTTTTCTTCCCGTGACTGTTCTAAGTGTCTGCAAAGAGTGTGTGTGTGTGGTTGGTTGGAGAAGAAGGAGGGGTTTAGAGCCAAGGAAACTGATCAAGCAACAAATAATACCTGAAGATGGCACGGTACTCTTGGAAAGACAATTTTTGATTCAAAATTATCTGCCTTTCTTTTTTATAAGAAAAATATGAAATTACAGTGATTTCTTTGAGCCATCAAAAGGGCTTTGATTTTCAAAAGCCAATGCAGATGCAGTGAGACTGGCAGCACTCACACAAGTAGCAGCCAGCCACAGGATGACGTGTGCCTGGGTGAAGCATTCATTAAGCTTGCTGTAATCATGATCTGATTAGGAAGGGGTCAGGTGGACAAAAAGAGCTAATTTTGGGTAAAGAAGTAATTTTCAATGAGTAATTAGGATGTGTGTGAGTGGACAATGCACTCTGGAAATGTTAGCTGCTATGCAAACAGACTGTAATTGTTATTAATAGAGTAAGGAAATATTTGGACAGAGAGGAGTCAAGATGAGATTTTCCAAGCCGTGGTGTTTTCTGTAGAGAATGATGAGTTTAGAGGGGATATCTGGACATGCAGGTATTGGAACGGGCTGCCCAGGGGGGTGGAGAACACCTCACTGTCCCTGGAGGTGTTGGAAACACACGTAGATGTGGCACCTGGAAAGATGGTTTAGGAAGCATGGTGGCTTCGGGTTGACAGTTGGACTTGATGATCTTGGAGGTCTCTTTCACCCTTAATGATTCCATGATACAGAGAAGGCAGATGGTACTTTAGCCAGCTGTAGTGATAGCAATAAAACCACAGGTTTCCTTGCCCCACATCCTTGCAAGCCCACAGCAGGCAAAGTCTTGACCTCCTGTTTCCCTGTGGCTGTGAAGAGGAGCAAAGCAAAGGCTGTTTGAACGGTGGCAGTCAGAAAGGTGCAGCTGTCCCAGAACAGCAGCTCTCCTGCTGCTGCACAATGGGCACAGTTGACCCTTGGAGCTTCTTCTGCCCCATCCAGCCTCCAGCATAGGCATTGGATGCTGGGTTGTCACCCCTTGCCTGCACCTGGTGGAAAGGGAGCAGGGTTTTGGCATTGCTGGGAATGACTTTTTCACAAGGACGTGTGTTTTCTTGGGTGCTGGACTGTTCTCTGTCAGAAAGCTGAAGGCCCTCAAAAGGTCTTCATTGTTCTTTCTTTTTATCTCCTTTAACAGAAACAATTTGCCTGATCCACTGAAGATTCCTAAACCCTTTTCTCCCCTAAAACTTCCATCTCTGCTGGAGCAAGGAGCCCATTGCTGGAGATGTGCTGTGTGCTGTAAGGTGATGAGAGGAGGGTGGGCAGAGGACTCAGTGATTGCAAATTTACGAGGTCCCACCTTACACGTTTATGTGAAAGGCAATAAAAGTGGTTTTAAGGGTGCATCTTTATGTCTCTACTTCAATCTGTGATAAAGCCACAGAAGTCCCATTTCCTCTGCTAGAAGAAGAGTTGTCTGAACCACAGAGCAGAAAGAAACACACTGAGGTCAAAACCACTTTAGAGGGATTTTTTAATGGCCATATAAGCCAACCTGGGATTGTGAGACTCCTACTAGGATGCCAAGAGAAGGAGCTGCCTTATCTGTAGTGACCTGCTGATAAAATCCAGCTGTTGTGGAAGAAAAAACACCCCAGAATATTTGACTATCTAAAATGAAAAATACCCCAGACCACGATAGAAGAGGGTGGCCAGAAGGAGTCTGGCTCAGATGGGGTGTTTGTCATCATTCTGCTTCAGCTGATGAGAAGGAGCCACTTCAAATAACAGCAGTGATGCTTTTGGGGTTGGACAGGGCTCACACAGACTTAGCAACCTGAATGTGAGTCCCCTACTTTATCTCAATGCATTGTGCCTCTTGATAGTCAGCAGATAGCCATGCCTTGCATGCCACTCAAGGTGTGATGGATAAACTCACACAGCCATAGAATCATTTAGGTTGGAAAGGACCTTCAAGATCATAAAGTCCAACCATTGACCTAACTGTACCAAGCCCAGCTCCATATTTACACCACTCTGAAGCACACTCAGGGATGCTGATGCACCGTTTGACTGGACCTTGGAAGACCTGTATTCTGAGACCTGTAGTATCTATGAGACCTGCAGTACCATAGACCAGCAGCAGCCTTTTCCCAGTCACTTGGGCTGTGATGCCTCCTCAGGATCAAGTTCTGTAAAGTCAGAAGAAATCTAGTGGACCCCAAGCTTCAGGCAGCAGCTCGGTTTTGGAAGCATCACTTAAGAGTTGTTGATTACAGAGCACATACCCACCTCCAGCCTGAGTCCCTGAGCCTGCCCTTCCACAAAGCGAGCAGAAAAGAGTGGCACAGGCACTCAGTACCAGCTTTCTATGAAGAGCTGTGCCTTGGCTCCCTGTAGTTTTTATTTTCAGAGAGCAGCGGTGGGTTTTACTCAGGCCCTTGCCCTGTGCTGGTGGCAGTTCGTGGCTGCAGTCCCTTGCCTGCCCCTGCTTGACTCTGCCCGTCTGCAGGTTGGCAGCAGCCAGGGGAGCCCTGAGCCAAAGCAGCTGCTGGTTTCACAGGATTTACCCTGTGAACCAGAGCTTGGGGACTTAGCTTGGAGCTCACTCACATCCTGTTGGGAAGGATTTGGTCTGCAGACCACCCGATTTTTAATATTGGGCTGGGGATTTAACTCAGATCAGAGCAAATCTGGTCCTGGAACCAGTCCTCCCATAAACCCTCCAGGGTCTCAGCTGTCATGGCTTTGTAGAGTGTGCTGGTGTGAGCTGCCCTGCCTGAGCAGAGGCTAAAACTGCAGCACCCAGTGAAAGCAAACTCCTTCCCTTAGCACGCCAAGCTGGAGCTTTGCTGGACGGCCCACCCTGCCCGCTTGCCTGGGCTCCAACTTGCCAGAGAGCATGGAATGCCACATGGAAGGGTGGTTCCTGTTAGTCAGCTTGAACAACTAGTGCTATAAATGCAAGCAGACAGCTGCTGGAGAAGCCTGTTTCACCCTTCCCCTTTGCTATGGGCTAGCTGCTTGCAGCAAGGAGCCAGGCTGATCCTGCCCACCCACCTAATCCACGCTGGCTCCGGTGTGAGCAGCATCTTATTCTGCACAGCCCAGTGGCTGGAAACAGACTTCAGGGGGACACACACCCACACCCCCCACAAAATGAGAGAGGGTGCTGGGCATGTTTTGGGCAGCAGAAGTGGGTTTGGTCACAGAGCTGAGTGGGGAGAGCCACCATCCTGTCTCCTTGGGCCACCAGGACCTTCCAAGCAGATTTCAGTAAGCAGCTCTGGGCTCAGGTGTGTGTCGCAGCCTCAGGAATGCAGATCATAAAGTCCAGACTCTTGGAAATGGCAGTGGTGATTGAAGATGGCATTTTCTGAGGTCTCAAGGACAGAAATTTAAAGGGTTTGGAGAGGTCTGGTTTTAGCTCCGTGGGTTTTGCCCCCGTCCCAGCATCGTTTAGGTAAGACTATGTAGGCTGCACAAACGTTGCCTCAGTCCTCCTGTAGCAATGTCCTGTCCTACTTGCAGGGTCAACAACTCTACTGTTCTCTGTTGGGCTTTTAGGGTATTCAAGCATTATGAGAGAGAATAAAAACTCTCCAAACCCTTTAAAACACAAAAAAAAAGTGCTTGCAAAAGGAGACCCGACCTCCCCTCCGATTATTCTACTAAAAAGTAGCTATTGCTATAAAACCATAGAGAGCAAGCGAGCCTGGCCAACTGCAACTAATAACTGCATATCTCCCGGTAAAGTCCTTGCCCAAGGTCACGCTGAAAATCAATGGTGGATGCAATCATTTAACCCGGGGGTCCTGAAACCCAATATCCTGCTCTTACCACTGGAAAACCACCACACAACTGGCTTCTGGGAATGACACGGGATGCAAAGAGGAAACACCACAGATGAGTCGGGTTTTTCCCCAGGTCCTGCTCACTCATGTGCAAGTTCTCTTGTCCTTGGTCCAGGAGAGTAAACACTTAGACATATTTTCTGTAAAAATAGGTTGAAAGGTTGTCAGAAGTTGAGTTTCTCAGCTGATAATGACATCTGGGGCTGCCCTGAGAGCTACGCATACTGTGTGCAGTCTTTTCTTTGCTGGAAGAGTAGTTCAAAAGGCCAAGCTGATAAATACTCAGGTGGTAGTAGAGACTGGGAAATGATCTTTGAAACTGAGTGATGGACAACAAGGGTCAGGGTAGAGTCTGGCATCTGGGCAAGAACAACCCCAGTGACCAGGATAGGGTGGGGACTGACCTGTTGGAGAGCAGCATAGGAGAAAGGGACCTTAGTCTTAGTGGCCAGCAGNCCAGGCTCTTCTCAAGGTCATCTGGTGATAGGACAAGGGGCACTGGGTGCCAGCTGGAACAGAGGAGGTTCCCTATCAATCTCAGCAGGACCTTCTTCCCAGGGAGGGTGCACTGAAAGCCATCACACTGCACATACAAATGGGTAGCACTCTGCCCACAGGCAGAACCCGGAGCAGGCACAGAGCATCAGAGGAGCCACAGGTTTGCACTGAGCAGACGTTTTCTCAAGATCTTCACATATTCCATGGAAATTTCCACGGGTTGGCTGCCAGAGGAGGAGATCTCTGGGCCTTTTATGGTTAAAGATAGTCTCTGTACTGGCCTGGGACAGACACATTGGAGGACTGTGAAGAAACTCGTGGTGGCCCTGCTGAAGACAGCACATGTTGTGGGATGCATACCCTGAGAAAGAGAGCTGTCTTCTACCTCTGGCTCCGTTACCATTAACCATTATTTGCTCCTTCTAGTGCCTCCTCACTCCCAGTTAGAACAGCCGTTCCAGTGTACTGGAAAGGGACTTCTGCAGAGCATAAAAGGGTTATGGTAGGGCTGTCTGAGACTCCAGATGATAGGAAGTAGTGCAGAGCAGCCAGGCTGGGAGCAGAGCTCCTTGACAAAGCATATATTTTGTTGGTTTCCAGGGCAGCAGGACAGGCTGGGAAAGCAGACTAGAAGTTTGGTCACTTGTTAAGATTTGTGTGTATGCAGATTTGCTATCGTAAGTAGCTCGATAAGAGCTGCTCTTTCTCAGTCAGTCAGGCTCTAAGATTTAAAATAGATTGGTTTTGCTATCCCAGTCTCATAAGACTCATGAGGTCCAATCTTGCTCTCGTCTATGTGTGTGAATTTCCCACTGATGGCAGAATTACCACAGAGGTCTTGAAGAAGAAGGCTGTAAGAAAAAGGTTGAGCACAAAGACCAAAGCATATAATTCAGAACCAGAATCCCTCTCCCCTTTTAAATCTGTTTTATTCCACAAACACCCCAAAACCTCACCCAACCTTGCAGGTGGTCAAGGAAGCAGCGCTGGTGTAGAGATCCTCTCTGTGAGTGGAAAATCTCATTTCTACATTGAGCTCCTGAGGGAGCTGGGGCTCTTGAGTTTGGAGAAGAGGAGGCTTCATTCATATCTATAAATCTGTGAGGGGTGGGTGTCAGGAGGATGGAACCAGGCTCTTCTCAAGGTCATCTGGTGACAGGACAAGGGGCACTGGGTGCCAGCTGGAACAGAGGAGGTTCCCTATCAATATCAGCAGGACCTTCTTCCCAGGGAGGGTCCCGGAGCACTGGACCAGGCTGCCCAGGGGGTTGTGGAGTGATCTCTTCTGTTTTTCTGCAACAGGATCCAGGGGGGTCCTATGTTTTGGGTGCCTATTTTACAGTATAGATTTTGCTCAGTACTCCATGGAAAAGAGTCAGAGACCCAAGAAAACAATTTAACCAGTATTCCCTGTGCAACCAGGGGCACTAAATGGTGCACCTCTTAGTGGAGACCCTGCCACAGCTTCTGGACTGCACTTGCAGGAAGGTTTTAACTTTGCCTGAGGCATTGCTGCTTAGTGAAGTATCCCACAGCTTGCAGTTTGAAGAACGCACTTCATTACAGCAGTAATGAATACAGGTCATGAACAACAATTCCCACTCAGCTGGAGCTAAGGAAAGCTGGAGAGGGGCTGTTTACAGGGGCATCCAGTGATAGGAAAATGGGGAACAAACTACAAGAGGGTTGATTTAGATTAGATCTTAGGAAGAAATTCCTCACTGAGAAAGTGATAAGGCACTGAGTGAAACACGTTGCCAAGGGAGGTTGTGGATGTCCCCTCCCTGGAAGTGTTCAAGGGCAGGTTGGATGGGACTCAGAACAACCTGTTCTAGCGAGAGGTGTCCCTGCCCATGGCAGAGAGGCTAGTTAATTTCCAAGGTCCCTTCTGACCTAAACCATTCTATGATTCTATGACCCTGTGATTCAGAGCCCACTCTAACTGGCATCTACCCCACAAGAAGATGGGTTTCAGTGCAGCTCATGCATATCCCAAAGAATGAGCAAAGGAAATCTCTAAAGAGAGATTTTTTGAAAGAACACAGTACAGTAGCAAAAGCAAGCCTGGGAAAAGCTGTTTTTCTCCCCCAAACCAATAAATCTTAAAGCTAAGACCTGTAATTTCTCTAACTCTGTGGTTAGAGTTTGGTTTCTTTTATTAAATAAACAAGAACCACCTCCGCCTACAGCTCCAGCATCCACCCTGCTGGAACACAAAGGCTGACTCAAGCAAGCTTGTGTCTGCTTCTTTTATAAACACGATTTTGCATCAAAGGGAAAAGGGTAAAACACCACTCCAGATAAGCTAATGCTACCCCATGCTGCAAGCAGCCAGCCTGGCAGCTTCCTGAAGGCAGCAGCAGTCGATTGCACTAGCAACATCAACTATTTCACTTCAAGCTGCCAGCTTCCAAACCTCTCCCTGTTATTAGGGTCAACACTGTCATCAAATCACTGCTTCCTTGCAAATCTTGTGCCTGGCTACTCCTGGATTTGAGAAACAGGGTGACCTGAGGGAAGGTTTCTTTGGGGTTTTCTGTTCTTCATAAAAGCCAGGCAAACGGTGAGGGTGATGCTGAGATGAGACGAGCAGGTGGGAACCCCAGACACTAAACATACCACTAGCAGTCCACGTCTGTCCTCACCACCTCTCATGACATTTCAGTTTGGGCTCTGGAGTACCTTCCAGCCTTCATTAACTGCCTGGGTGTTGCTTTTCCAATCCATTACAGCAGTGAAGCCTGTCAGCAGCAGGGTCGGGCTTTTCATCTCTTGTGATGGAAAATGTGGGGCAACTCCAAGTGATTAAGGAAAGACATCCCCTTATGGGGCTGAGAGGCTCCCATCCCGCTTTTTGGGGAGTTCACTCCCAATTTTCACGTCTTTTAGGACACTATTGCGATGAGGAAGATTGATGGCTCACAGGACAGCTTTGCTGGCTGCTTACCCTGCCCTGGCTCTTTCCCAAGGAAGAGCAGGTGGCACTTTTGATGCTACAGTAATCCACAGTGAAACAGAGAAGCCTGCAGATGGACCTGACAAGTAGCGAGTAAATCGCCTGCTAACAGATTCATGCTCTCCCAACACTGCCTGGACACACGATACAGGTTGCAAAGCAGCCTCTTATCAGGTGATGTCTCCTCCTGCTATCACAGAAGGTCTCAGCTAATGAGACTTCAGCTAATTTGTCCTTGGTGCTGTGTTTCTGATAAAGTTTAAATAGTGCATTCTCCTGGCAAGCTGTCTGGCACAACCGACACAGGCTGGACACGCTGTGATGGGTGGAGGTCTGCCCATGATGACTCCTGTACTGTGCAGTGTGTCAGAGAGGACATACAGGGGCCACAGGTCTGTCTAAGCTTTAGAGATTTCCATTGCACTTCATGAAAGAAACATATCTGATTTTATTTCAAACAAGACATGAGCCTGAAGAGCGTGTCATCTCCAAATATCCCAAGGGCAACAAAACGGTGTCTTAGTCTGGGCTCTTCAGACTGCCCAACTCAAAGTACCCCCAGACTGTGACGCCATGGAATCATAGAATCATTAGGGATCAGAAGGGACCTCGAAAGATCATCCAGTCCAATCCCCCTGCCACAGCAGGATCACCCAGACCAAGTCACACAGGAACACAGCCAGGCAGGGCTGGAATGTCTCCAGGGAAGGAGACTCCACAACCCCCCTGGGCAGCCTGGTCCAGTGCTCCAGGACCCTCCCTGGGAAGAAGGGCCTGCTGAGATTGAGAGGGAACCTCCTCTGTTCCAGCCTGCACCTGTTGCCCCTTGTCCTGTCACCAGGTGACCTTGAGAAGAGCCAACTCAATGGTTTCAGGTATCTTTTCTCCAGTCCTGCTCACTTCTGATGTCAAACAAACCCTGTTTCCTTGGGTGCAGGGGGAATTGCCCCCACTGGAGGTAATATTTCTATCCACAACCTCTGGAGCTCTGGCAAGGTTCTCAGCCAAAACCCATCTCTCTTAAGATGATATCTGGGTGAACTCTGAGCCAGAAGAAACATTTTTAGCACTCATCCAGAACACCTTTCCCGGAAAGCAAACCAAAACTTAGCACTATTTACAGCCTTCTGGTTCAGAGCAACCCAAGCATCATCCCATTTCCATCTCGTTTGCACTAATAAGGAGAAATAGATAAACATATAAGTTAGTGAAGTTCAGTGAACACGCTGAAACCATGTCACCCCTCTCCTTTTTCATCCTTGCAGAATGGAGGGAGACGAGCACGGGGCCAAGGCAGTGCTTTACAGTCAAAACTCTAGTTCAGATTGGGAAGGGAACAAATATTTGCCCCCATCAGCACTTCAACCTCCAATGATTTAGTTTTGGAATCCAAAATCGTGGAGGGAGCATTTCACTCTGGCTTTGCTGATGCACTCATGCAGTCTGTGCAACTCTTCCCCTGGCTGTGTGCACTGGGGATTGCCGGTAGCTGTCATCCTCACCAGCCGATCTTTTTCTCAGGGTCACGTGGATTTATTTGTCTTCGTTGGGATTCTGAGAACACTGCCCTAATAAATTAGTCTGAAATTAAAATGACTGTTGTTGTCTTTTATGTTGGGCCCAATGCTTGTGCTGGAAAGGAAATGTCATCTCAGGGATACTTAATGCTTCTTTTAATCACCCTCTTCAGCTACAGGCTCACCAGCTGCTACGTTTATTTCACTTGGGGTGAAAGCTGTAAAAGCACTGCCTGAGTTATGACTACAAATGTGCAGCTAGTGAGGATGAGCAGTCGTAAGAAAGGTTTGAAATAGCTACAAACCCTGGAGCAGTTGTCTGTAAAACTGAGGGTGCCCAGTTGATGTGGGACCTGATAAGAGAATGAAACCCTGCTGTGACCGTCCCTCACTCTCACCCTTCCCGTCTCCTCGCTGCTGGACCAGTCCAAATGCTGGAAAGCAGCACTGAACCAGTCTGGCTCAGAGCCTCAATGCATGATTTGGTTGTGTTTATCCATGTGTTTAGGTACCTCCCAGTCACCCTAGAAGCAGGGGGAGGTCTCTCTGGCTCTGGCTCTTCTGCATCCTGGTGGTCTCCTGGGATCAGCCAGAGACTGAGCAGGGCTGTCCCTCCTTATCTGCTCCCCAACCCCTAACTCTTCCCAGTATGTCCTTCCCACAGCTCAGCCTCTGATTTTCCTCCACTTCCATGGCTCAGCAGCCAAGGTTCCACCGAGGGAGGATTTTCACCTGCTGGGGTTGGGGGGAAAGCAGGCAGCAAGGGCAGCAGACCTGAGGCAACCCAAGAAAACACTGTCTGCCTTCACAGAAACCTAACAAACAGCCTGAGCAAAGCAAAGCTCTGCAGCTGTTTGTTACGCCCTGCCCTCCACAGCAGTGCTCTCCAGCTGCAGGCATGGGCAACTGGGAAGAAAAGAGGCCTGAGAGCCAATTTGCTTTGACTGTGCCAGGCCAGGCTGTGCTTGCTTCTCCTCAGCATCGTGCCAAACACCTCTGGGCTTTTAAAGGGGGTAGAAAGCTGCTTCTCTCTGCAGCTCACACTCACGGCTGCAGAACCTCCACTGCTGTGCAGGGGAGCGGACACCTCAGCCATGCTGCAGAGAGACAGTGGTGGTACCCTCCTTCAAGGCTAAGTGGCTGCCTTGCCAGTGGCAGTATCGATCTGCAGGCTGCACGAGCATCTTTCCAGTACTCTGAGGTGCTGAGAGGTGGTGACAAATGCAAACGTTAGGCCAGATGTTTGGCCTAACCGAATTCCAAAGCGGAAGATTTTGTGGTATGAGATATAAAAGCACTGAGTGCTGCTGCTGTTGGAGTTTATTTTTCTAGCACATGCCTTTCTTTCTCCTCTTGCTCCATTTTTTCAGCGCACTGTAAGTAGTGATGATGTATAGTCTCCTTGATGAAGCACTTATCTGGGACCCATTACTGTAATGACAGAACCCTCCGTAGTCTATGAGGTTCTATTATCAGAATGACCGCCTGGCTTCAAGCTGATTTTCATAAATCATCATTTTCTCATCATCTTAAAGGAAAAAAAAGGTCTTTTTGAAACCTCTGACCTACTTTATGGCGTGATTGCTTACCGCTGGTCCAGCTGCCAGCCCCAAAGGCAGAGTCACATCAGCTCACCGTTTGCTTCCAAGAGATTATTTTATATTATTGCATTGGTTTATAATCTCCTGGGTTTGAGTTGGCTGCTCGCAGATCTTGACAGTGCCCTTGCTCAGTGCTGGAGCCTTGAATTCTGTACAGACTGCAATCACTGCCAGGCCTGTGCACGCAGGAACCGCCTGCCTGCATCACACCTCCAGGCTGCAGCTTCATGTTTCCAAGGGGGCAACCTGCAGAACACCTCCCTTGGCCACCTGGTCCTCCAAAGAAGAAGAAAGGTCAGCTGGGAGATGTCTGGTCAGAGGATGAAGAGCCATGCTCCTTCCCCCTGGAAGTCTGCTCATCTCCTGCCAGCTCTGCCACTCCATCAGGCCAATCCATCTCTGTCTCAGAGCAGAAAGTGTATGCTCCACTGTAGCCTTGTATTATTTTTGGAGAGGAAATCAAGAGGAATTCCTATGAGAAGTGTGGAGTGAAAACAAACCTCTTTGTCCCAGTCCTCAGGATAAACATTTCCAGCACTGGAAGAAAATGAGTGCTCCTGAGTTTCCCAACCACACCTGCATCCCAGCACCCATGTGCAGGGCACCAGGCTCTCCTGGTGATGCCATTTCCCTAGGGCAGATTTTCAGCTCCTCACTCAACTCCTTCTCACCACGTGGCCTGCCTGTGCCACCTCACTGCTGTTTTGGACTTCCTGAGCCTCTTCTTTTCTGTCACACCTTCACAGAACTGGAGAGTCTTACCCTGGGCTCAGCACCCTGCTACCAGTCCTGCATGATGGATCAGCCACAGCACCCCACTCCCCTCTGCTATGGAGCAAGAGTGTCCTCCACACTTTCCACTAGGCAGCTTTTTCCTAGTAGATGAAGCAAAAGGCTCCGTGTGCATCCCCCCTCTCTTCTTCAGAGGCCCTGGGGTTTCTCTCACAGCCATGGGAGCTGTGCAGCTCTAGTTCCTCTTGTATTTTACATCTTCTGACTTCCCCTCCTGGCTGGCAATTGCAGCAGTGCCCATGCCACAGCGACTCCTTTGCTGCCTGGTGGAGCTCGCTGTGAGGGTGCTTCTGCTTTGGGATTGGCAGGGATCCTGCCTGTTCCAGTGACCTCTCTCTTTCCGGCAGCGGGTCGTTCCCGTATCAGACCTTTGTTAAACCTTTGGATGCAGTTCACGTCTGAGTGACGACTCGGTCTGCTATTTTAGGACTTATTGTCAGATACGGGTCGTGCTGGGTGGGATTTGCTGGCAGAAGACCACATCCTACTGTACAGATAAGGGGGGAATCAAAGGTATTTAGGGATTTGAGATAAACACCAAGCATGTTTTGCTCAAGGAAAACAAGAGTCTGTTTAAATGTGAAACCAAGTTTCAACTTCTTCTAAACAGAAGCATGCTTTTGCTTCCCAGCTGCATAGAAATTGACATCAGATAGACAAGGATCTGTCAAAAGCTGGCACACAGCTACACCAATGAGCTGCTTTTTCTTTCTGCTGGAGACTTTGTGGTTTATTTATTTATTTGAATCTGTTTCTTCCCATTCCCTTGCCAAAACCCAAGCAAACCCCTGGTACTTGGATTTGCAAAGTGCTGCTGTGTCAAGAGCTGTTCCCTCTGGTTGCCACAGCAGATTTCTTAGCCTTGGCAGCCCTTCCATTAACTTCAACCTGGCATGTGGCAGAGGGACAGCCTTCATGGCTCTGTTGACCTCAAAGCATCCTTCAGGGGACACCTCTGTCCTCTGCTGAATCTGCTGTCAGCTATGGAGCCTGGGAAAGGAATTCATGACATTTCTTCTCTTGAGATAATCCAGTGGGATTTTTGGTGGTGTTTTTTTCTTCTCCTTTCTGCTGGTATGCATCTTGCATCTCTATTTTATATATATATATATTTTATATATAAATATATATAACTATAATATTTAAAATATATACTATAAAATATACAATATACATTGCTCCAGTGTTTCACCACCCTCATTGTAAGGAATATACTTTTAACATCTAAATCTACCTTTCTGTGGTTCAGAACCATCACCCCTGTTCTTTAACCCTCTCAGAGACTTCTAGTTTCTGTGGTTCAGAACCATCACCCCTGTTCTTTAAGCCTCTCAGAGACTTCTAGAACACAGTTTGAAACCAGTGGCTTGGTGTTCTGCATTGGTGCTGGAACCGAGGGTGACGGGGGACAAGGCCCCACTGTTGTAGTATTGTGAAAGCCTCAAGTTCTTCAGCAGTGCCTCTCGAATATCACTGGATCAGCAGTGCTAAGGGCAGCCTTGTGCAAACCAAATCGAAACGCTAACTCTTAAAAGAAGTGGCCAAGGAGCCACCTTGATGCGTTCAGCCGTCTTCAGTCAATGGAATTACTGGATGTAAATCCGCACAGCCAAAGGGATTAGCATGTGAAAATGTACTTCAGGGAGAACGGGATGATTGGATGATCTTTTGTCGAAGTCACAGTATTCCGAGCTGCAATTAGTTAATTGCAAACTCATTTATTCAGCTCTTGTCTGCCTGCTCCAATGGAAGGTGACGAGATGGAACTAGATGGGGTCTGCACTATTTCACTGCTGAGATGTTTCAAACAAAGGAACAATTGGAACCATTTCTTAAAAGACAAAGTTTCTAATTAATTGCAAATCACAATATAACAAATGACCAGACCATTCGTCTCGTACCCAGAGGGATAAGTGCTGCCAATTTGAGGAGTAGACCGTATTTTTCAAACCAAACAAAGAAGGTGAATTCCTGTTTTCAGTTTAAAACGGAACTGAGCTCTAACTGTGTCTTGGACAATCATGTCTGTATTAGAACTGTTCTAATTTAGCTATAAAATTCAATTACACGCTGATAACACTGTCCCATCTGATTCCTTTGCAGAGCTTTCCTTAATTTCCCCAAACACTATCTTTGGCCATCACCTGGAGGCATCTGTTCTAATGACTGCTGCCACTTATCCTCTTCATTATTTTCCCCGACGCCCTTCACTTTTGGCACTGATTTACAGCATTCAGGACAGGAAAGCAGCCTGAGTACCTTCGCTGAGTGTCACTTGCAGACCAGTGCAGTGATAGGACAAAGCACATCATAGTCCCACAGGAAATAGCTGGGCCCCCACAAAATATTGCTTGTTCACCAGATGTGCTAGAGCCGAGCAGTTAAGAAAACAAAGGATGCCACTGAAAGCAGAGAGTTGCAGAAGTCCATTTCTGAAATTTTAAGATGAATTTTAAGATAACAACCCCCAACACTGGGTTATAGTTTTAAGGAGAGGAGCATGCTACAAAAGAGAGNTCCTCTTAATACCCACCCCTCACAGATTTAGAGACAGGAATGAGGTCCCCCCTCAGCCTCCTCTTTTCCAAGCTCAAGAGACCCAGCTCAATCAGCCTTTCCTCATCAGGGAGCTGCTCTCCTTCCTCCATCATCTTCGTTGCTCTACGCTGGACACCCTCCAATTAGTTGTTTGAATTTATCCTGCTTTCTGAACACTCTTTTAGTGACATGGGGGAAAAAAAGTGTTGGAAATAAATGATGCTGGGCTGGGTATATGCACTATGGATTCTGGCAAGGCTTTCCTCCCCACACCTCTTTTCACCATGCCTGTGCTTTGAAGAAACCATCCTGTAAAATATAGAGGGTATCTGGTGACACTGAGCCCTTTCCAAGCACTGGAAACTGATCAGCGCAGCTGCTGAGTGGGTGAGGGTCTCAGGGGGTCACAGTTCCTCTCAGAGGATCCATGTGAGAGACTACAACAGGGCAAGGATCTGCCCTGGACGCAAGATGTGACCGTGGTCTTACTGTTCCTTCACACAGACTTTGTTTCCCTCCCTTCCCTGCCCAGAAAGCCCTGGTAGGTAAGGACTGCTTGAGTGCCAGGGCTGATGTGCCAGTGATTTCCTCTGGGGTCCTGCTGGTTCGGACTGGTGGCCTGCCAGAGCACGCTGCAAATCCCTGCCAGGACACAGCCCAATTCCCTTCCCTGCTTTGTGGAATAATGGAGTCAGAACTGTCCCTGGGCCTTGGAGCACTGACGAGCTGTGTGCCTGGTGCTATGAAGAGAGCCACACATTCAGCACTAAGCTGCCAAGACCACCTGAGCTAACATCAAAACTGCAGCAGGCATTAATTTCCTTAATTCCACCTATCTTCCCTCTCCAGCAGCAGGAGAAATCAGATAGCCAGGAATATTTGGCAGGGCTGTTGAGGCTGATCATTGCCATTTATAAAATCATGGCTGTGAAAGCACTGACAGTGTCACTGCTTTATAGTGTTTGATACGATGCACCTGCATCCTCAGCTGCTGGTCCTCAGAGGGGCAGGAACCTCAGAGAAGGAATGACCTCCAAAGAGAGATGACTCTTTGAGCCCAAGCTGGTATGTTTTCTCCCTGCCTAGAAGGTGTTAGTCTAATCTGTACCTAATCCTCTCCAGGGAAGCAGATAGAACAGGTTTTGCTCTGCTGCATGGCCTGATGGAGAGCTTTGCTGAGGCTCCAGCCTAAGCAGCCTTTTGCTGCACCTTTAGCTGATGTCTCCTTGTCTTTATTTTCAACCAGAACAATTGCTCAATGTCATCTTTATTAGAGTTTTTGGGAACCTGAGCCTTGCCTTGTCTTCATCTCCTCTAAACTAAACAACCTTCTCCAGACTAAACAAATGCAGTTCTTTCCACCTCGCTGGATCTATTTTCCAAATCTTTGATGGGACTTGTTCATCTCCCCCCGATTTTCCCCAGGATATCCATATCGTTATTAAAGTACCGTGCCCCAACCTTGAGGAAAGCTTTTAGCTGACACTCTCATGCTGAAGTGCAGGGCAGAAAAATAACCTACTCTGTTCTGCTTGCGATGCCTCTCTGTACACAACTTTTTCTAGGGCATTCCCCTGTCAGCACGGATCCAGCCTGTCCTTTGCTATATCCCCCAGACTTTCCTCTGCCATCCCACTGCTGTCAAACCTCTCCCAGCTTTGTAGCTGTGTACCTGATCTCTGCCTCCTGAGGGTAGGTAGCCCTTTATCCTAGTGTTTACTTAACCAGGTTGCCTGTGGACTACCTTTCCAGATCGTTTCTGAGCTTTGATCCTCTGATTCTCCTGTAGTCTCTCCCAGTTTCATGGCAACCACAGACTTCATCATCAGCATCGTTAGTGAAAATCATGGAAACAGGCCCAGAAAAGGTCTCGGAGGAATCACACTTGAACAACTTCCTGGCTGATAGGAACAATTGATAACTGTATTGTTGGAGTGGACTTGGGCAGCCATCCTGTTGTGATTACTTTTGAGCTCACACCTAATGAGGCCATGTCAGGAGGCTAAGATGAATCACATGCACTTGTTCTCCTTCAGTCACCGCGCCAGCTCTTCTGGTACAAAGGGAAATTAGACAGCTTTGCTATGTTCTCATCTTGACAAACTCAAGTGGACTGCTCTTTATCACCGTAGCATCTTCTAGGTATTAAAAAGCTGATGGTTTAATAACTCATTCCAGATTTTTTGGAAGTCAGGGTGAGTGCTTTATAGCTTCCTGGGGTCTCATTATTCCCTTATAAAGATCAGCACTATACTCTTGCCCTCCTCCTGTGCTCTAGGGCTCATCCTGCTCTATGCAACTCCTTCACAATAATTGCTTTACAATAACTGTTACCGAAGCACAGATTACTTCATCTTATTCCTTTAATAAGCTCAGGTGAAGTTTATGAAGCCCTGATGACTTGTGTGCAGTTGACTCATCTACGCATTCTTTAACGTGGTCATTTCCTGTTTTGGCCTCCAGTTCTACCCCTTTTTTTTTTAAATAATGCAGTTAATCATCTGGTCACAAACAGCTTTTTTTAAAACTAAGCTGGATCCAGACACACACCAGGCTTCCCTGCATCTTTTGTTATTTGCTCTCTTTTCCTGTTTAGCAATGGATCAGGACTTTCCTTTTTCTTCCTCTAATTAAGCTGTATTTATAGAACTTTGCCCAGCTCTTGTTTGTGTACTTTCCCAGTGTGCTGCAGAAGCTGCTTCTGCACCAAATCCTCTTATTTCCCCTGTGCTTACCCTTAGCTATGGCTTTGAGTTACCCCTTTCTGTTGTATCCACTCTTTGAAGTCCTCAGAAAGCCACCAATGCAGCTGGAATCAAATCTCCGTGTGCCTGGTGTTGTCCTGCATAGCGGTAGCTCACTCGAATGTTTTTAATAGAGTGGTCTTTTAGAATCTTTAGGGATCAGAAGGGACTTCGAAAGATCATCCAGCCCAGTCCCTCTGCCACAGCAGGATCACCCAGACCAAGTCACACAGGAGCACAGCCAGGTGGGGCTGGAACATCTCCAGAGAAGGAGACTCCACAACCCCCTGGGCAGCCTGGTCCAGTGCTCCAGGACCCTCCTTGGGAAGAAGGTCCTGCTGAGATTGAGAGGGAACCTCCTCTGTTCCAGCTGGCACCCAGTGCCCCTTGTCCTATCCCCAGATGCCCTTGAGCGGAGCCTGGCTCCATCCTCCTGACACCCACCCCTCACATCTTTACAGACATAAATGAAGTTCCCCCTCAGCCTCCTCTCCCAGCTCAAGAGCCCCAGCTCCCTCAGCCTTTCCTCACCAGGGAATCTGCTCACTCTTCTGCTAAAACAACCCCTGTTGATCCACTGGAGAGATTTTAGCTGCCCTATTGTTTCTTCTCTACAGTTTTCTCTACATTCTCTTACTGCCATTGTATCTCACTGTTTGGATATCTTATACCAATGTTCATGAAAGCTGCTTCTACTTCCTTTTAGTGACTGGATGGCCCAAAGCAGGTCCTTGTCCAAAGGCTCTGCGAGCTCAACTGAGCCACAGCCCCTGAACAGAGAATTACAGTGCTTTCTGCTCCCCTGCCTGTTTGTCTGCCTGCAGTGGCCAAGGTGTCTCTCGGGTATTTACCTTTTTGCCAGCTTTATAACTGATATTTTTTTAAATTCTCAGGCTGCAGCTCTGGACAACACATTTTTCAGCTAGCCAGAGGCTTCTGCCACTAGACTTCTGTGAGTCTGCTTAAGAGGCCACTCTTGAATAGTTTAGGATAACTCAACCCCGGCTTGTTGTAACCTCAGCCACAGGCATTCCTCCGTGCTTCTATGGAGCTGTTTGGGATCAACGTGCGGTTCAGCCTGAAGGAGTTGCTCACAGTTTGGCCTAATGCCTTCTTGAAACTGTCACAAGATGCACCGGCTCCTCGACTGGGGTGTAACGTGGCTGGGGGCAAACCCAAAAAGCAATGCACTCCGACGTGTAGCAGCCTCACCCTACAGTGAGATAGGCAGAGACACCATGGTATCTGAAGATCTGATACCTGTTGCTCCTTGTTGTCTCCTGGTGCTCTCTCTGGAGAGATTGGTTCTGTTCGAATTAGATTAGAGGACATTAGTCCTTTCTGGTCTCACAGAGATATCCATGAGCTAGATGGCAGATGTTAGGGTGACTGGGTTGGGTTTAGGTTGGACTGGATGATCTTGAAGGTCTTTTCCAGCCTCATCAGTACTGTGAGACTGTGATATCATGACTCTTTCACCTGCACCAGCCCCATTCTGGAAGATCACCACTTAAGTGATGATGGCATTGTGATCACCACTTAAGCCATCAGGGGAAACTGAATTCTCCTTGTCAGAACACCAGCATGACTTCTGAGGTACTTCTTATGCTCTCAAGCTGCTGACATATCTGTGCAAGACGGTTTTATTAGAGGTAGCTCTCACTGAACTTGGGGCTCTAATGATACAATCGCTGCACAATCAGGCCAAGGGAAATAGAACTGAGCACATGCAGAAGCCCTTGAAGGGCTGGAGCTGAGACTGCAACCCTTACTTGGCCTGGCACGTCCATTGTGATCCATCCCATTGTTCTGAGCTTATTCATTTCCTCTTTGCTTGTGTTTTCATGCTTTATTATTTTTAATCTTTTTATTTTAAAGGAACAATAAAAATAAACTTCTTTGGGCCACAGAATGGGGATTGAGGCAAGCAGGTCAGGGGTCTTCTTTTAGTTTCAGCACTGATACCAACAGGAATTTCAAGGTGATGGCTTTGCCTAGAAGATTTGCAATGAAGAACTTCGGTCCGGGTGTGACTTCAGTGAATTCAGAAGGATGGGTACTTCTGAGAGGACAGCTAAGCTATTTGTGTGTCTTCTTCATTGCAGAACTAACATCATCCCTCCCACAAAATGCCCTTTATAAGATCAACCTAACTCATGACAATGAATCTCAAGCATAAACTGGGCTCTTCTGTTTCATCCTATTTATCATTTCATAGTAGAAATGAAGTTTATGTTGGGAAGGAACTGGGAGGGGGGAGTGGGGGAAGAAGGGAAACCCTTTGCTTTTATAAGGAATAGTGAAGATCAGTAATGAAAAGGTAATTTTCTCTCTCCATCTCTAGAGGGGGAGCTTTACAGATGTGCTATAGTGAAACAGGGTGGTTCTGCAACGCGAAGTTGCAGCGCAGCTGCATGTATTTTGCTTTTCACAGGATGAAAGGCAGTCTCTTTGCAAAGCAGCTGCAGTTACTTATCAGACTGACTGGAAATTAGCAGAATTCATAGGTATTTAAGCAATGCTTAAACACTAAAGACAGTAAAGGACATGCCAGTTAGACTTTGGGTATTGCAGCGTACAAAATGCGATGTGATCTCGCTTGGGCAGAGGCCAAACCTGTTTGACAGCTGCTGTTTCAAACTATGATGCCACAGTTATTGAAAACAGGCAATGCTAATGCCCCAAAAATCTGCTGGGTACCATTAACCGTGAGCATCGCTCCGCCAGCTGTAAAGCCAAGTGCCTTTGAAATGGCCAAAACTCAAGGCATGAGATTTGTTTAGGAAAGGGGTTAAGAGCTGTGTAGAGAAGTTGTTCTGTTAGCCCTTAGAGTTTGCCAAAACTCCTCAAATAGAAGCTAAAAAAAGCTATTTATGCTTTTAACAGTTAAAACACAAATGCCCCTTTGTAGAGAATATAAAAATAGTAAAGTANGGTCCCTTCCTAATCCCTGATGATTCTATGATTCTATGAAGTGGTGCTTGATCTGATTGTTGAATACTGGGATGCAGAGCCACCTTGATCTTTGGGCTGCTGGTCCCTCTTCAAGGCAGGCAGGTAGGTAGTGGCTGTTGACATTACTGACGTGGACAAGCAAACTTTCTTAAGCAGAGACTGAAAAAACGTTGGAGGATTTTGCATTCAGGATGACATTAGTAAGAGGAGATGTGATAACGTATGAAGAGAGTGGGTGGGATAGATAAGGGAGGGAGGAATTAATATGCACATTGTCTTTAAAAAAAAGAGCACCAGAGATTCTGGGAAACAGCAGCAGGAGTAACTGTAATAGTGATAAGGGGTAGGGAAAGCACTTTTTCATACAAGATGGCAATTAGACTCAGAAGCCCCCAGTTACAGGATGTTTATGAGGTTAGGATTTTATCAGGATTTATGCGGAGAGCATGAACGTGCCAAGTCACCACCGTGAATGCTATAAAGAGGCAGGAACCAGAGTAGCTTCCCACAGTGAGGAGGGAGCATTGTTTCTCTCCCAGAGGTGGTCCATCACCCTCCTCCTGCTGTCAGCTGCAGGACCTTTGCCCGGAGGGTCCCTTGTTGGGATGGGTTTGGCAGCTCCTCTCTCCCACTTGGCCTGCTTTGGTGGGGTTGGTCTGGACCTCGTTGAGTTTCTGCTGCAAAGCAGCTGGTGCTTGAGAGAGCCCCGGCAGGGTTAGGGGCTGCATGGACCATAGGGAGACTGCTGGATACCCTGCTTCCCAGAGCAAACAACTCCATCTTTATACAGGCAGAAGACCTGAACACAGGTTGTTTGGCTGGGAAAACCTACATTGCAGTGAAACGAGAAACCAAGTAGGCTTCCACCTCTTAAAAATCCCCACTGCAGATGCCGATGCGGACACCTCCAAGATGCAGCCTTGCCTTTTCATGCTACAGTGGACATTCTTGGAAGCTCTGGGATTGCTATGTAGGAGTGGGAAACAAACCCTTGCTTCAGGGAAGACCCAGGATGGACTTTGCATTCCAGAAATCTGTGTTCCATGACATTGCCCTGAAGTTTGCTATAGGGAAGCCATCCTTCACTCATCTTATCTTCAGGGACAACGTAATGGTTATTTTTTCCCCCTGTTTACTGCATATGTTGATAAGCAGCTCTGGGACTAAATAAGCTGTCAGATTCTATTCCCTTTTCTTCCTAAGGGCTGTCTAATTAAAAAAGGATAAATCATTAGTTGAACTGGTTTAAAAACTTACACCATGGTGGAAAGGTCAATGTGCAAAGTAGTTTGGGGTTCAGATCTCAGCGTGTCTGATGGCTGCCTGGTTTCTCCCGGGAGAAGCTAAGTGGAACACCTGAGGGGAGAAGGTATTGGTCATTAATCCAGGAGTCAGCAGCTGCCCAAGTCCAGTGATCTTAGCAGAAGCAAAACACGTGCGTGGTGTGTGGTTTCTTACAGCCTGGGTTTGTTGCCTGGCCTGCCAGCCTGAAGAATTGCTTGCTTTTACAAGTTGAATAACACAGTGGATACTGATGTCAGGGAATGGGCCAACGCTTTAGCCATCCAGCTGGGACACCTAAGGGTGCCTCACAGGAATTAGCTGGGCAGGAGGACTTTGATGGATTTTATGTGGAAGTGTTGAAAAAGAATTATTTCTGGAGAAAGGTCATAACCAAAGCCAGTGCAGGCAGTCATCTTCATTACTGGTGTGTCTACCCCCAGCAGAAACACAGGCAGGGAAGGAAAGAGCTCTGATTATGACTAATGATCAGTCAGAAGGGCCCTGTGATGGGCCAACATGTGTTCCTGAACGTAGCACGGTTGCTTTAGGTGAATGCTTCTTTTGTTTGAGGAGAGCAATTCCTTTGCAATATTGGTAGCCTCATCCTCCTCTCCTCATTCTCTACCCCTTTCATTGCCATTGTTACTCTTTGTGCAGGCAGACCTGAGGAAAACACAAGCTAAGCACGTCAGAAAAGTAGGAGTCGTTACTGGCATTACAGCATTTTTTGCAGAACGGGAAGCTGCAAAGGTACTGTGACTGGTGGTCCAGCAGGTGTGCTCTTCCTGCTAGACTCCCTTTCTATCACAGTCTCACAGTGATGAGGAGGCTGGAAAAGACCTTACAGATCATCCAGTCCAAACGAGTTTCAGTTGCCTTTCATCTGCTATGGGGTCTGAGGTTGATGGCAGGGTAACCCACCTGTACAGAGGACAAACATGCTACAGCCTGGCATTTTCTGCCTCCCAGGCATTCAGCATGAGCCTCCTTTTCTGTAGTGAACCACGAGCACACGTTATTCCCAGTTCACACCAATTCATGGAATCATTTGGGATCAGAAGGGAAAGGTTTGCTGTTTCTGTCTAGGAGAACAGTAGTTTTCTGTAGGATTCAATGCATGTGCTGATGAGCATGACCTAAATTCCTGGAGGACTTTACCTTTCCCAGTAAAAGAAGTCCTAGTTTCTTTTTAGGCACTTCAGTTCAGTACCTTCCTTTAAGAAAAGGCTTTTGAAATAGTGAGAATTAACAAATAAAGGCATTGCTGGGTTTATTGCCATCATTTCTTGGGGTCAAGTTCATACAGAAGTCCGTTGTGAGTCTCTCTTGTCATGACAGTCAGGCAGAACGCAGCCAGGTTCTGTTTTCAGTTACAGCCATATAAAACTAAACTACCTACATGTTCCTTGCCAGCAGTACTCGTGTCTGACTGTCCTGTAGTGTTATGTCCTTAGAAAAAGTACAGTGATAACTTAGCCAGGTATCTTAGGAGGGCAGGTTCCAAATAGGTGCAGTACAGATCAAAACAGAACATGAAATGAGGAGGAAAAAGACAACGAATCAAGAAAATAAGGTGAAGATTGGAGCTAAGTACCCCTTCACGTGTCCACATAGCAAAAAGGTCTGTTTGCAATCAAGTCCTGTGTCACTTAGTGCTTGAGTGCTGGATTCTGAGAGTCTGCTGCTGCAAGATGATGTGTGAGGTGCAATGCAGAACGAGGAAGCTGATCAGAAAGCATCCCCGTTGTGCCTGGGGAGAAGGGCTCGTCAGGCAGCTGTTAGGTTTGGATGGTGCTCGGGCATATAAAGACAGAGGGGGAGACACAAAGAGCTATGGTTAGTTCCTGGTCTGTTTTGGGTGCTCAGGCAGCATCAGAGCACAGACAGTGCTGTTCTGACCTTGGCAATGACAGCACCTTGTAGGTGGGAGGTAACGTGGGCTTGGGAGCTGGAGTGTAGTGGATCAGATCCCATGGGAGGCTTTGCAAATGGGTTGCACATGTGGCTCTGCTCTTGCAGCATGGATGTGTTTGCAGTGCAGGTGGAGGAAAGCCAGAGCTCGCTCCCAGCTCTGTGGCAGCCACATGTGCCTTGGCGAGGTCTCGAGGTTTCCTTATTGATGGAGCAAGCTTTTCCTTTTCAAGGAAAAGTTGTTATTTGAAATGGAAGCAATCCCTGCAGCCTGGAGGGATGCTGTGCAGGGAAGGCTCCGAGCTCTGGCTGAGCCGAGAGAGAGCACATGTGCCAATTTGGCATCCAGCACATGTAAGTACATGCATCACCTCTGTTTATAGTAAATAAGAGTTTTAGAGTTGAAAATATGTGGCTTGGTACTAAACTGGAGGGTAGCTAATGCAACTGCATTAGGGCTGTTTGCACACTGAAGTGCAAGCCAGCTAGCAGGAAAAAATAGAGCAAAGTAAGGGTTTAGATGAAAGTTTCCCACGGATTTGCAAGAGTTACAGCTGGAACAGATAAGATGTTCCCTCTCTTTGCCAATGCTAAGCTGTGTTGTGGTGCTACATGCCTACAGCACGTGTGCTGCACTGTGTGGGGCTGGTGGACATGTTCAGTGAGAGCATGGACCAAGCTGTTGTTATATTTGGTATCATCAGGTGCATTTCCACCATACAGGGGGTAGATGGAAGTGATGCTACAGGGTCTGAACATATGGGAAGAGTATTACAGTGTCTTCTCTGTCCCTTTGCTTGCTCTTCATGAGCGAGGCTGGAAAAGACCCTCTACACCATGTATTTTCCACGCAGGTCATAGAATCATAGAATAGAATCATCAGGGATCAGGAGGGACCTCGAAAGATCATCCAGTCCAAACCCCCTGCCACAGCAGGACCACCCTGACCAGGGTGAAAGGACCAAGGCTGAGCAGGAACCTCCTAGGGCAAGACTAGGTGTTTGCCACCAAGAGGAACCTGTAGCTCTGCTGCTGGCACCAATCCAGGAGGCATTAAAGAGCAGGGACAGACCTTGATATGAGGGATGGCTGCCTCAGGTATAAGAGGGCCATCCAGGAGGAAAGACCAGGCTCATGAGAAGCTCTTGAGGGTCCTTAACAGCCCTGAGTGGCCACACCTGGTCCTCCTCTCAGTATAAAAGCAGGGGTAGGAGGGCTGGTTGTGGAGGGGTTCTTGTGGGTACCTCTGACAAGTGGGGCAGTGGAACAGGGAAGAGTTGGGCCAGGTGAGGAGTTGGGTTATGTGTTTCTTGTGTGTTTTGCATGGCTGTAGTGGGGCACGGTTGATTTCTCTCCTGAAGTTTAGGGTGGCTTTGCTTTCTGTTGTGGCTGTGGTGAGTGAGTCTGTTGTTTCACTTGCTTCCTCTGTTGCTGACTCTTCTAATTTATTCTTGTTCTCTGTAGAGACAGACTCTGTTATTCCTGTCTTCTGCTGATGGCTGGATCCCTCCTTTTATCTTATTGGCAAAACACCTGGCTCTTTGGAGATGATGCTTGTTCCTGGTGCATGAATCTTAGGTATTTGAAAGGAAGCAATGAGGTCTCCTTGTTTTGCTCCACATCCTCTATTGATCATCAATTAAGAAACATAAAAGATGCTACAAACATGTTTTTCTCCTAAAAGAAACAGCTCAGTCCAATCTGCTGGGAGGAATCCACTGGGAATGGGGCTAGAAAGCCACTGTGCTTGGCATGACATGAGTCAGAGCATCTCAGGAAACCTAGAGAGAAGAATATCTGGCTCCTCTTCTTTCTCCCCAGGGTGACAAACAGGTACAAGCAAAATCTCTGGGACAAGAATGTGATGTTAGGGAAGTCCCTATGCAGCAGAAGGAAACAGAATACTTTGACATCTCATTGCTTACAAAAACAGAGGCAAAACCCTTCTGAGAGTAGCATAAGATGCTTCCCAGCATCTGTGAGTGGGTAGCCTACTTGTTTTGAGACCTTTTCTCCAAAGGGAGAGGCTAAGAGATGAAATAGTCTCCTGGTGAGAGTGTCTACACATTCAGTTACATCCCTTTTCCTTATATTTCAAAATACAGCTGAATGACTTCAGGTGGCAGTTCCCTCTGGTTCTTTTAAAAAGCCCTTATAGACTGGAATGCCATTTGAGTGACATTTATTCCCCTACTGTAGAGAATATCAGCTGGCTAGCTTAGACACAGAGTCCTCTTGGTCACTCCACATCACAATGAACACCTCAGGCTCGTCCAACTACATAAAGCACTGCTTGCACAGTAATCTGCTGCAGACACTGGGAGAGGAAGAGCCGGCATTGAACGGACCATCAGCATACCTGGGTTGACAGCCGTGATTTGTAGCTAAAGCCTGTGAAATAAGATCTGGAGGTGAGGTGTTGGAAGACACTTGGAAGCAATTTTGAAGAGTCTCTTGACAGTAGCAAAAGCAACAGTGGCAAAGATTGTGTTGGCTTGCCTTCAGGATTTTCACTAGTCACATCTTGACTGGGGGTGGCAAGTTTCTCACACTGCAGTAGTACTCACTCATCAGTCGTGTTTATAGCCATGAGCAGCTTTTCCATGACCAGAGTACTGAAGGGAGGCTAGGGAAATCACACCAGGGAGTGTGAGGACCCCCAGACCCTTCACACCAGTAGAAATGAGAAGGTACTGAGAAAACTCGGTGCCTTGAAGGTTTAGATTGACAGATGTTTCTAGATTTCTTCTGTTACGGGAAGTGTCACAGATCAGCTTATAAGTTTTAGGCTCCTCTTTTGCCTCCTTCCTTTTTCAGTCTGTAGGAGCTTGAAATGTGGACTTGTCTGAGGCATTGTTGTGGCAACTTGCTATGGTTCGCAACTTCAAGCTGAGTGTTTGCAGCTCTGCGAAGGTATGTGAAGGGAGGGAAGAGGGGGGGAGTGGTTGGAACTTCTGTCTCTAGCAGAGTGAAGAAGCAGGAAAGCGGAATCAGGAAGCTTCAAACCAGTTGTCTTGGTTTACAGAGTCAAAAAGCTTCAGCTTGATCTCTAAGCCAAACTAAGAGCTGCTAAGTGACTCATTCTGCAATCTTTCAGGCTGGAAGCTCATCAGAATTAAACTACAACAGAGTCTTAGGTTGGTTTATCCTTTTCAGCATTGAGTTTGTGAATTTTAGTGTAATTTCACCCAATCCCTTATCTTTAAAAAAAAATAAATAAGGGGGGAGGAGGGAATCCAACAAGAGGGGATGTAAAAACCTGTTGCTCCTTCCTCACTTCACACTTTCCATCTCCTACACGTCAGCCCACACAGAGGAGAGGGAGACCTAAGACTTGAAAGGACAGAGAGAGAGAGACCTTAAAACTTACATCTTTCTCCCATTTCTCTGCTTGCTTCTCTGATTCTTTATTGGGGGGGGTGGGAAGAGAAGGGTACGTGGCTCTGTCTCCCCCCCCTCACAAAGATCAGCGTTTAAAAACAGTGATAATCAAACCTTGGGATTGCAAGTCAACAGAATTATTTGGATTCTGTTTCAAGTGGTTTTGGCAGGAAGATGTATTACTTGGCAGGAGAATGAATACTTTGCCTTGTTTCATTTATTGGTCAGGTCTAGTCATTAGCAGTGTGTTTGCAGCTAGGCTCTGTGTAGCCCAGATTGTGTCCGTGTTGGCTAATTAGTCCCATCCCACTGAGCCTCTTGGGATTTCCTTATTTCAACCTCAAACAATAGCATTTTCTATTGAGAGAATCAAGAAACGGGAGTTGAAAGGTCTGCTGAGACTGGATTTGAAGCTGGAGGCATTGGCTCTAGCAGGGGTGCTTGCTAGTCTGTGACCCCCACCACTCCACATCTTTCCCAAAGGCTTCTGTCTGCATAAATTTGGAAACCCCTTCTATTCTGGGAGTGGGCTGGATGTTGTGTTTAGTGGTGCCCGCTGCAGGCAAGTTTTTATCTCCTACTGACAACTAGGGAGGAGGTCCCTGCTGCCCTCACTGGCCGTGGGTTCCGAAGGGCTCTGTGTGACGCTTCCCAAGGTTAACATTCTTACTGCTGGATGCAGAAGTGACCAAAAATGAGGTACCAGAATCCCCCAGGGTGTTTTTGATTCAGAGAATCATTTCTAAATCTCTAACAGTTCAACTTGACTCTTCTCACTGCATCTATTCTCATTCCTGCATCCCTAGCACAGGAATACTGAGAAAACACTGGGCAAAAAAGTTGCCCTGTTCCATCTCCTCTTCGGTTGATCTGTGTTGTCCAAGGGAAGCTGGATCAGGCAAGGTGCCAACATGAAAGAACACGGGAATTCAGAGTAGTGATTGCATTAAGTCCCATCACTTTTTTGCTGCAGTGAGATGGCAGAGGTTTACTTGGTTGGTTTGAGGTTGGACTGGATGATCTTGAAGGTCTTTTCCAGCCTCATCAGTACAGATTTCCTGGCTCTGGCATGTCGTAGCCATGGCACCATAGGTCTTGACTTTTATTACAGCATCACACCCGTCTATGACCAGGGACCTGTGATGGAACTCTCCTTTTCCAGTTTTTCCACTATAAAAGGGGGATGAAAAGACTTGCCAACCCCACTGCAGGAAAGGATTAAGCGTGTGCAGGAACTGATGAAAATACGAGGTCTGAATTCTGACTGCTGCCAGAAATGGGGCAGGTTGGCCACTGAAGGTACCACCCCCAACCTCTGTACCTGCTGTAGCAGGTGATGGGGCACTGGGCTCTTGGATCCAGGATTGTGTAACGTGCTGGAGTAATCTGGATTTCATAGACTCATAGAAATCTCTGGGTTGGAAGGGCCTTTCCAATGTCATCAAATTCAACTCCCCCCTTCCCCACAGGGATCAGGAACATCAGGAATTAGAGCAGGATGCTCAGAGGCAGTGGCAGTCAGCTGGTGAAGATGAACACAACAAATACCAAAGATAATAACTTGGTATTGGTCCGGCCACATCAAATCTCATTCCACTTCAGCTGCTTTCCGGGAAAGCAGATTTCTGGTTTTAAATAGGAGGATTAGCAACAGCAGATTTAGAGCTTAAAATAAAGTATGCATTGTAGATTTATTCAAGGCCTTTGACTCTGGAACACTTCGCTTTAATATAGGGCGTTTTGGGCTGACATGGCTTTCATTTTTCATTAATACTTTACATTCCAGGGTTTGAAGGGAAACCTGAGTGTTTCTAAAGCTGGAATTCCTCTGCTGCTGCTGTTTAAGCAATGCCTGCTTCTATTCCCTGTCTGCAGCAGGTTCTTAGAGAACTGTAATTCCCAACGATTCCATTTTCCATCATTTAAGAAACAGGACGCGGCAACGGCAGTACAATCCTGGTTATACACAGGCATTTGTGAGGACCGATTTCCAGATGTTCCAATTCCTTTATTACTCCTTTTAAATGGGAATCTTGTTCACTTCTTCACTATCGGTGCTAGGGAAAAAAGAAATCTCTGGAGTCCCCAGGATAGGAGCACTGGTCAAACTCCAACTGAAGCCAGGAAGCCACCCTCGCATTCTCAATACTTGCTGGACATGTCCAACTCAGGCTGCGGTAATGGAAAACGTTCTGTCCTAAATCCAGCCCTGCAGGGAATTTCTATTTGGGGAGGAGCACGCACACTCTTCACTTTTCCTTGGACTCTTTAGAGATTGCTAAGTATTGTGAGGTCGGGGCTCTAGGATCTGGTTTCTGTCCAACCAGCGTTGACCTTCTGAAAGCATTGGCTGTACTGCCAGACGAGATTTCATGGTTGAAGATCGGTTAAAACTACTCCTTAAGTCACAAAAAATGTGAGGACGGAAGGGGGAGAAGGCAGCAGTAGTGCTTCAAAGCCAGGAAATGACTCTGGTACCCAATGTTCTGTGTAAAGCAGCTTTTAGACCCCATGTCTTCCCGAGTCGAGTGTCCAAGTCACGCAGTCCCCGTAGCAGGGCTTCCCTGTAAAACTCACTTTACTGGTCCAGTGAAGCAAACTGGCTTTTTCTTTTCGGTGAGAGCTGCTGTTTCAAACCAAGTGCTATTTGTAATTGAATTGTAGTGCTATCTTTGCACGCACGATTCTACCCATCGTGCTGGGAGGGCTCTCTGTGTAAGAGCAACCGGGAGGTTCACGCTGAGGCTCTGTTTTGCAGATCCAAGGGATGAAGTTGAGTTAGAGCAGCTGACTCGTAAGCAAGCTTACTAATGAAATTTAACTCTTAAGGAAGGCAGCTTGGTCCTGACAACTCTGATTGCCTTGGCACAATGTGGTGGAAATACAATTACAAGATTGGACTGCTCTCAATTTGTTCCAGATAGAGAGGAAAAGTGGGGTTTTAATTAAAACTAAGTAAGCCAGACTTTCAGACCTTGCCAGATGATTGTTTAGCTCAGTATTATCTTTTCATCTGCATCTTGGTGATCCCAAATATGTAGGTCAGCAGATTCCCTTTAGCAAATGAAGATGGCCTTGTAGCTGTAGTCATGAGCTCCAGGGAGTGCTGCCTCTGAGGCTGCTGCATGGGCTTCCAGTGCTGTCCCAGTGCCTTACAGTGGTGCTTGTAGTGATGGTTTTGGGCGCAGAGCATTCTAAGAACTCATTGATTATAACATGGTTATAAACAAATGTGCCTTTTGATCGTGTGGTACATAAAGGTCTCCACCAATTTGCACCTGCTTGGAAGCTCTTCTGAAGGGTTTGAATTGCATTACAGCAAGAGGCCGTGCAAAGGAGCACCTCTGGCACTGAAAGGCTCTGTAGCAACAGCTTAGCTCCTTCTAGCAGAGCCCTCCTGCACGGTATCCCTCAATTACTGCTCACACACTGTCCACGGAGATCACTCACTGCCCTGTGAATGAAGCACCAAATATCACGGGTGGCCCCGTATGGGTGGCTGGGCTGAGCACCTCAGCAAAGCCCTGACTCCAAGCAGAGGTGGTGATTGTGGGGAGCAAAACAAAGCAGGAGGTACTTTAAAGCGGCTGCATAAAGACATGCCACAAACCTGCCTGGCAGAAGTCCTGTGAGTTAGTGTAATGTGATCCCTGAGCTAGCTATAGCGATGCATCGTATTCATCACCCAGGAGGAAGGGGCTGGGGGGTGGCACAGGCAGTGTGGATAATTAAGGAGACCTGGTAGATGGAAAACATCTGGTGTGTTAAGAGGGGATATTTAACTCTATTACCCAGATTTGTATCTGTCTGTTACTTATTTGGATTTATTAGCACAGACTAACAACATTGAGGTTATGTGAGGCGAGGATGTGTTTGTGTGTTTGGAACCACAGGAAGCTGATGTTGAAGGCAGTAGTTACAACAAAGACTTGCAGGTCTCTTGGTGCTGTAAGCAATGGAATCTCTGTTCTTAAGTCTGAGGACCTGCATGTTTTGGTGACTGATGTAAACGTGTGATGTGTGGGTGTCTGAATGGGAAGGCACCTGTACATGTACCTAGTGGACAAGGAGATGTGAATGGACTGAGGAATGTGTCTTGGCAACTCACTCCCCAGCCTGAATACAGCTCACAAAACCCACGAGTGGGGGGTGCTTTTAGTGAGTTCCTTCAACACTAAGCTGCCTCTACCTTTCTTCTCTTGTTATAGTGCTTTACCTCCTCACATAGCACCATCCTACCTCAGCAGCCCCATGTGCTCTGCCTTGAACCTCAGAGCCCACTCCACTCTGCTTTCCTCTTCCAAAGCTCCTCCTTCCCAGTCTCAGCCTCTGTCCACTTTTTTTCTAATGCAACATCCTTACTTTTGCTTTCGGATAACCAGCCTGACCTCGGGACCTTTCAGTGTCTGTGTGAGACATCTGAGATGTATGGGGACTTAGGAGTACTCAGTTGCTTTGAGAAATAGACCCAAAGCATCTCAAACCAGGTGTCCAAACTGAGCAGAATCTCCAGAAGTGATGACGAAAGCTTTGGGACCTGTGTTTACAAACCCAGAGCAACAAACAGCACTACAACGAGCTGACTGGGACTATTCTTCTCCTGCCTCTCTCTAGCTTGAAACTCTGGGAGCAGGGACACTGAGTTTGTCAGGCAACCATCTGCAGAGTAAAGCAGGACCGAACTTCAGCCCAGGGGTGGTTCTTACTGTCTCATGGTTCCCCGTGAGGGTTTGGCATACAAAACCAGTGCTACTGAATTCGGAGGTGGGCACCACTCTGGTCGGTCAGTGATGGTATCCAAGATTATTATTCAGCCAAGGCCTGGCAGGTGTAAGACTGTATTTAATGTTATTTAAATGAACATGGGGATTTGTTTTCTTTCAATCACATTCAGAGGATGCATGCCAGATAGCTCAGTGGCTCCTAAACTTTTGCAGAAAGTTCAAGAACACAGCAAGTGCTTGTTATTCAGGGCTTTACCTGAAGCTTTATAGCAGCCATGAAGTAAATCTGGTTGCCCATAGAGTGGGCCAGGTACCTGAGTGAGACCCCTGTGTCTTGGCTTTGAGAACACAAATAGCATGAGGTATACGTGGTTCTGAACTCTCCTTGTTTGGTGTTTTCTTTGGCCTGATCCACCCTAAATTCACTGGTTAAACTCATCTCAGGCTTCATCAACAACCAGTAAGACTAGAACAATGAACTAGAGCTGCTTTACCTGCCCTGTTGTAGACTGGGTGAAGTGGTTTGATCTCCGTTTTCCATGATCCACCATGCCTGACCTCCTATGAGATCTGGTGAAAATAAACACATCTGTACTCTCGAAAGTCATGCCTGCACTCAAAACGACCTGAACCTGGGATATTGCCTTGAGTCTGCATGGAATTCTGAAGAGAAGAGCTCTTATTCGGATATTTTTCTTATCTGGGACTGTCAGGAAGAGACACTAATGGCTCCCGGTGGACTTTGGAATAGTCCAGAACTAATCCCTTGCAGCAGGGCAACTTGTGTAAATTAGCAAGGTGACCTCCCTCATTACATGCAGAGCTCTTTAAAAACTTCCACCATGAAAAGTCCTTCCATTTAAACAGGGGGCTGCTTCTGGGTTTCCCAGAGGGAATTAATTACGAAACTTCTTGCGGCATCGATTGGGTATCTGGCGATACAGCAAAACGGCACCAGGCCAGGTTTTGTTCAAAACCTGATGCTTACAACACTGTCTTATCAATAACTGGTGGTTTTACCCTTCATGCTGTCAGCAGCATCACAGTCAGTTTGCTGGCACCCAGCTTCTCCACTGCATGAACCCCCAGAATGCGTTTCCATCCATTTAGCTCCAGATCTGAGCCTGAAGGTCTGTATCTGAAGCGACTAGAAAGAACATGCCATTTGGGGGACGGTCCTTAGGCTGTGAAAGACCTTGGTTGTTTGATCCTTCTCTTCTTTTCCACTCAGTGAAGCTCTTTTCCTCCCCGGCAGAAATGCTGTCAGATCTTTCTCACTTTTCTTTGCCTTCGCTTTCACTCTTCATCACTTTGTTTATTATCTGTGGAAGGAAACCCTTGATGTTCTCCCTGTGTGGTAATATCTCTACGCCAAGTTTCCTTTCTCATTACACATTCCTGCTCCTGATCAGGGCAGCTTCATCTGCTGACTCCCTGATAGCAGCCATCACTGTACGTTGGCCGATCAAATGTAGTGAGAGGAGAGGAATGCAAAACAGAGAGAAGCAAATTACCTAAAGAAGTTTGGCTTGGCAAAGGATCCAAACCCTCCCAGCTGATCAGTCATAACCTCTCCCCTGTCACCAGCAGGTCTCACTACCATTTACATTGAAATGGTGTTAAATGAAGGCTTTTATCTTGCCTGCCCCCCCACCCCCAAGGCTGTCCTCTTCTGCCACTCTCACCTCATGCTGCTTGTAGGGAAATGCAAGGAGACGTTAAAACCCCCCCACTGGATGGCTCTGTTTTAACTCGATGTAAAAGCCTCTTGTTTGTAGCTACCACCGTTGTTAATTGATGGACTGTGAGGGGAACAGTAAGAGAAGAAATAACACAGGGATAAAAAATAGGTCACTGCAAGGATTATGCTTTACGGCCGAGAGGCTGAAGCTGTGAAGCATTTGTTAGACTTTATGGAGAAGAGTCTGAACCTGAGAGAGATTTATTAAGGTGGAGTTAAAAAAACTAGCCTGAACAATAATTCAGAGACTGCTGGCTGGATGTGGGTTTGGTTAAGAAAGGGATTCCTAGGGCCTCATCCTGCTGTGCAGTGAGCGTGTGGTCACCTCTCTCCAGTACGCTTGGCTACTACCACGAGGAACTGTGGTGTGGCAGTCGGATCTTTCTGATCCCAGTGGTACCTGGATCAGGTACTTTCACTGCTTGGAGCAAAAACCCATCAGCATGTGCTCACTGATGGTGGCAGGAATGATTATGCCAACCACGAGGCATCAGTGTCTCTAGGAGAGGGGGAGAAGTTGTGAAATGTAAAAATCAAGTCCTAACTTTTCCTCTGACCCAGGAAGAACTGAACTTTAATGTCCAAGTTGAAATGGTTTGATAAGGTGTGCAATGCCGTGAGGTCTTTGCTTCCTGAGGAGGGTTTTCTCCTTTGCAGTGTTCAGTGATTTCTCAGCCCTGAGGAACTGTGTGCGGGGTGATCAGGCATACCTCGTTATCATCTGGCATACCTCGTTATCATCTGGCATACCTCGTTATCATCTGCATCTTGGTTTTGTGGCACTCATCAGGTTCACTTTTATGGGTCTGCATCCCTCGTCTTTGATACCCTGGACCTGCAAAGATGTAGGGGGAAATCTTATACACCCCTATCTGGCTGGGGAACTGAAGCATGTGCCAGAAGCGATTTAGCCAAAGGAAGGAAGTCTGTGGCTGCTCTGCAAGGAATTCAGCGCAAGTTTTTCTAGTCTCAGTGTGGTATCCCTCATCCAAAACAATCCTCCTCATGCCAAGTGCTCCAGCATTAAATCTTTCATTAGAAAACAATCCTTCTCATGCCAAGTGCTCCAGCATTAAACCTTTCATTAGGCAGCAAACCCTCTGTGTGATGATGCTTTCCTAGCCCAGGTATGAGAAGCACAGCACAGCATTTGGGAGTAAAAGCTGGGATCTACAAAACCTGCGGTGGAGGAGCAGGGCACTAACAAAGCCAGGCTGGATGTGTGATTTTGATTTTAGCATTACTCAGGCCAGAATCCAGGTCTAGAGAACAGAACACGATATTGTTTGGAACGAAGGTTGTTAATGAGATGACATGTCGAGTGAGAATGAAGAAGTGGGTGTGCCAGCAAGCAGAGCTAGGGCTGCAAGGGCTTAACATGTTTTTCACATTATTCACCATTAGGCAGGGAAATACTCTTCTGACCAGGCAAACAGAGCCCTGAAATGTGGAGTAAAGGCTGGTATCTGTGGAGCAAAGCCTGGTATCTGTGGAGCAAAGCCTGGTATCTGTGGAGCAAAGCCTGGTATCTGTGAAGCAAAGCCTGGTATCTGTGGAGCAAAGGCTGGTATCTGTGAAGCAAAGGCTAGTAACTGTGAAATAAAGGCTAGTAACTGTCCGACCAGCATCTGGGTAGCAAGTGTTTTGGTGTGGGTGGATAGCTGGGAAATATTTCTAGGCTTGATTTGCAAGAAGGTTGGGAATCTCTCCAACAAAATATTGCACTGAGGATAAACAACCCAACATAGTCCCCAAAGACCCCCAAGTGAAAACAGAGATAACTTCAGTGAGAGGGAAGGCAGGGCTCCACAAACGCTTCGGAAGAGTCTCGACACTTCTGAGTGTTCAGCACAGACAGATCTGAGATGAGAAATGTAGGAGGTGGAGGTAAGTGCAGACAGCACCTAGGAGTTCTGCAGCAGTGATGAAGTCTCATAAAAGCCAGGTGCAGGGACCAGCCTGTGGCTTTCTGAGGACATGGAAAAGGCTCCTTGGCAACCTTCCCTGGCGGTGGCTCTCCACTTGCACATCTGCTGCAGCACCTGAGCTTCAGACTCAGACAGGGAAAACAGTTGATTTCTATATAGTGGGGTAGAATGAGGTGTCGTTGCTGCACGGTTGTCACGCGTGGAGATGGCACTTTGAGGGCTGTAATATTTGTTTGTGATATACTTAGAGATTAGCTTCACACTGGAAAAGAATCGGGCTTGTTTCTGCGTGAGACAAGACCTATGCCCTCAGCAAGGTCTAAATAATTAGAGATTGTTCACGTAGCTGGTGACTTATAAAAATCATTCCCAACAAAGCTGCTGATGTTTCAGAAACAATGGAATTAGAAAGGGAATTTCATCTCAGAAAGCCTAATTTCATTTAAAAATATGGAAAATGTGCTTTTAAAACAGGTCTGGGCATCGTTTCACCGAGGATCAGGTCAGACCTGGCTCTCTGCTAGCGTCTGAAAACGTGGATCGTTAAAATCTCTGGGAGCTCAAATGGCAAAGCAGCAGCCCACAACACCCTCCTGTGTCTCCATTGCTTCTCCATCTGCTGAAGAGCACTGCTGCCCTGCAACACAAGGAACTGTCTCCATGTCTACAGGCGTGATTTCTCCACAGGCTGTGTTTCTGGTTGCCACCTCTCCACTCAGGGCTGGACTTCCAGCCTCAAATGTCTTGCGTGTTGGGGAAGACGAGTCAGTGAGTACCACCCTGGGGATAGAGGGTGTTAGATATGCAAGAGAACCACCTCTAGCACTCCCTTCGTTGGATGAAACAGCCCTTCCTTGGGTGTTTCTGAGGAGAGAAGCCCTACGGTTGGGTCAAAAGCAGCCCTGCCGACGCAGCTGTTACTTGCAGCCTGGGGGTGGGGGACAAAGGAGTTTTCCTTTACACCATATATGTTCCTGCTGAGGTTTTCACACCTGTGTATTAGATAACTGACTTAAATAGTGTCATTCAAAGAAAGGCTCCCCTTGAAACAGAAGATTTAAAGCCCCCAGAAGGATTGTCAGGCCGTTCGACACAGCCGTGTATTCCCCTGGCTTTCTTTCTCCTTTCCTGCTCTTTGTGTGCACGTATCTGCCTTTCTGTGAGGTAAAACACATCAGGCAGGTGAAACGAGAGGCTGAATGAGAACAGGAGGGATCCCTAAGGATACAGGCAGAGCCACGTGGGATGACCTAACACAGCTTCACCATGAGCAATACGCATTGTCTGTATTTTTAAGCGAGCTTTATTTAGGTCTAGGCAGCTAGGGAAGGGAAATCACTTTCAACAAACAATAGGAAAGTACAGACATCTAGCCCCAGATTATTTCCTATTCACAGTCTCACAGTACTGATGAGGCTGGAAAAGACCTTCAAGATCATCCAGTCCAGCCTAAAACCAACCCAGTCACCCTAACATCTAGATTGTGTTCTAGCTGCTGTTTCCATGAGGCTTCACAGCTTTTCAGATTAGCAGTGGTCAGACTGTAGCCAATTAATTCACCCTTTTATCAATAATCAAAAATTTCCATTCACTGATAGACTTTGTTTTTAATTTTTGGGGGACTTTTTCCACCAGAAGGCTCCAGAGCTGGTGCTCCAATCGGCACTTCCACTGTCAAGACATTTAGGTCCTTCCTTCCCTGTAAACACCTAGTGCAGGTTGAACTACTTCGTTGCTCCCTCAACTCTGCTAAAAATGGCATTATATTTTTTTCCTTTAGAACAAAGCTCTAAAGAGGGCTCATGGCATCCTGGCCTGTAACAGGAATGCTGTGGCCAGCAGGGACAGGGAGGTTGTCCTCCCC
>VZRI01009141.1:85107-188833 GCA_013397515.1 Upupa epops | reverse complement strand
TGAGCTAGATGGCAGATGTTAGGGTGACTGGGTTGGTTTGAGGTTGGACTGGGTGATCTTTAAGGTCTTTTCCAGCCTCATTATTACTGTGATCTGCTAACATGGGCTTCTCATGGGCCCACAGCCCAAGCACATGAGACATTAAGGGAGGAATGAACCCAGTTTTGCAAAGGGTTCAATATCTCCTGATATTGATGCTCAGTTAACTGCTGAGCACCCTGCAGGGTCGCTCTGCCCCTCGCACAGAAGCAGCGATGGGATCAGCTTTAGCTGATGAAGACGTATTTCTTCCTACAAACTTGTAGAGCACCAGCTCAGAGATGGAGAGACCTCAAGAGACCTCTGATCAGTCTTGGCACATTAGCCACGGTGGAGATTGTGTTGCATGGGTTCAGAGGCAAACAGGAAACTCAGACCTGAGATCAGAGCTATTCAAACACCTCTGCAGTTTGATGTGAGCGGTGCTTCTGTGCTTGCTGCTAACACCACGAGCTTTCTTTTCTAGTTTATGTTTGGAGAAGGGCTTAGACTCGAATTTGTTCATCTATAGGGGGGTTACTATGAGAGAATGCAGTCAGCGCAGGCTCGAGCTCAAGTAGACCCTGAACGACTCAAAAGTTAGCTGCCACCACTCTTTCCTGAAAACTTTTGTGCCAGGGCAAGCGTGGACAGTGGCAGAGCTGACCTGAATTTTGGCTACAAAATTGACTGACAGGGTTTCAAAATACTTGGCTTTTCTTTTGCAAAGAAATATGTTTTCATTCTCCCATTCTGAAGCAAAATTGGGACCACGGAGGCTGGTGTTTCGTTTCATTAAAGAAAAGGAAGTGCCAGAAATGTAATGCACCATCGCTTCTGGGCAGAGAGGGTGCAGCGTGACTGGGGATCAGCACGTTTCTGAGAAGGCCTATTATTTTCACCATGGGATGATCCCAACTTGCTCTTCCAGCAGCTGTAGCAGACAGTCTGTTCTTCACAAGGCTGCTCTTCCTTCTCCTTTGCTTTCCATTCTGAGTGTTATCCAAATGGAAAGACTGACTCTAAGTGTTAAACAGTTAATGTGTGCTCACCACCACCCTGGGTGCATGGAGGCAGAGAGCCAGCCACACACCCTCGTCTGCACCAGGGAGTCGTATACCAACTTTGGTATCATAGGAGGACAAAACACTTTCCCACAAGACCGTGGTGAGAATCGTTGATGTCTTAATAAAGCTGCTACTGCTCCAAAGTTACAGATGTCCTTACATGGATCACTTGAGTCAAGATTTGTTTCCCAGCAGAGACGTTTCACCCTTCGGATATAAGGCCATTGACCAACCTTTCCCAGCCAGGAAGCCCCAGTCATCTGTTTGCAGCTATCTAACGATAGAGAGGAAGGGCACATTTTAATTAGAACAGCTGACCTTGATTTGAACTCCACAGACTGGTGAGGTTCAAGATGCTGGCTCAGGTGCCGTTCAGTTTACAGGGTAAATGCCAAAAGGAAGTGAGAGAGAGAGGGAGATGGAGAGAAAGATCCTAATAAGGACTGTGTAGACAGCAGTCTGACTCCCTTTAAAGCACCCTGGTGGGCCATCATAGCTTTGGGTGACTTATCTCTTCCTGACACATGCTGGAAGCTACTCGTGTGCTAGATTTTATTATTAACTTCCATTTTACTTTAAAAAGTGAATTATGCTTAAAAATAAAAGAGGTCTGGGTGATTGGCGGGGGTCTGCGAAGGAACTGGAAGATGGAAACATTTATGAATGGGTTTGAGCACAGAGTTGTTCCAAACGTCAGACTAAATGTTCCTGCAAGTGTTCCTCAAGGCGTGTTTACAGGTTCAGGCTCTCCCCTTCAACTCTTCCTGGAGTCCCTGAACTTTGCTAGTAGTCTGCTAAGAGTCGTTGCTGCCGTCAGGCTTTGAAGCTGGGGAATGGCAGGCCAGAACACGGCGAGGTCAATGGACTTTGCGTGGTGGCAGAAGCTCACAGCCCTCACTACGCTGCCTCTGTACCTCCAGAAAACCATCACGGGCATCCTTCCTAATTGCAGCCAGGAGGTCTGACGGCAACGTTGAGCTCTGAAAGTCTGCTTGCTTAAAAATCTCGATAGAAGTGAGCGATTGTGAGCTAAACCAATGTCAGCGCAAGGAAGTTCGAGCCCAGAGTTGTGCAACAACCCTCGTCTGACTGAACAAGGCAAGGTTGCAGCCTTGTAATGAACACCAGACACTGACTTTGAAGTCATTTAGATACAAAATCCCAGGAAAAAAACCCGATCCTGGTAAGTAAAAGCCCTCAAATACCTGATCAATCATTAATCAAACCCCTTTTCTACATCCACATCAGAATGGAGATATATTGGATCCATGAGCTAATCTGGTACTTGAAGTTAACGAATTACATTTCCCTATAAATTTCAGTGAATCCAGGACTTGTGCCAAGATCCTGGGGGAAGAGGGAATAGGGCTGTATTGCTTTCTCCCCCTTTTGTTGAAAGAAAACGAGATTTTTAAATGAGATGCCACATCCTTGTTAGATATATGGTGTAGTTTCCTTTTCTCCTTCTCCCTCCTATTAACTACCTCTCCCCAGAGCTTTAAAATTTCATCCAAGACACAAAGAGCTGAAAATAACAAGTAAGATATAACAGGCAGATCGAATACCTGAGAGCTGTGGGACACGCTACCCTTCTGCTCTGCTGGGGCCATCCCAGTAAGGCAGGGGGCAGAATCTGGCCGCGTGTCTGACAGCCAAGTAGCTGAAGCTACAGTATTAGCAGCTGGAAATGTCCAAGCTAGCCGAGATAATCAACAAATCCTTGAGCCAACACCCCATATCCTCCTAAGATAAACTCACACAACATTCCTATCCACTGTTTCCTGGGTCTTTTGATTGTGGCATCTGCTCATATACCTGCTCTACTCCATCTGTCATTCAGAGCAGGGGAGGTCCTGTCACATCACGTCCCGAGTCCTTGCTAACGCCTACTACAGCATCAGTCCCTATCAAAAGGCAACAAGAATGAGAGGAAAGGACTGGAAAGTAACTGCCTAACAGTTTTAAGGGCAGCATTTTCAAACTGGATTCTTCCATACGCCTTGTATCAGCCTGAACTGGAGGAGGCTTGAAATGAATCCAGGAGGCATCAAGTAGGCTTTGGGTCATGGGAGAGCACTTTCTGAAGACGTCCTAGGTGTCCTTGCAAAGGACTGGTGAAGAGTGGTACCAGTCGGGTTGTTTTATGCAACTGTGCACACAAAGTTGAGCACAACAGATGCTTCTGCTGAGGGGAAGTTCATGCTTCTGGCTCCATCTGGGCTGAGTGACAGACACAGAGGAAAGGCAGAGAAGGACTTGGCTCTGTTCTGCAGGAGAAGGCAATTTGCTTTTTCTCTTCCATCTGCCTTCGGTCCTCTGCTACACATGGAGAATATTGCAGACTGGAGATGCATTTGTTTGTAACCAGGGAACACAGGACAGACCTGCCAACAAGCATAACACGCGGGGATTAAGAGCAGGAGCAAGATAGATTCCCTCTCGGTTTCTAAAAGAAAGCTGACTCACTAGAAAATCACAGGCAGTGATGGATGTGGCACAAACCCAGAGGTACCAATGCTGCAGGCTTCCAGATGGGCTGTTAAATCACCCGCAGTTATTGAAATACCATGGTAACTTCAGCAAGTGTAGAAATGCTCGACATAGCCCCGTGGCCAGAATCCAGCTCGTGATGCTTGACTCTCCTTGCGCTTGTGCTTGGCAGCATAGCTCCTCTCCAGCAATACTCCTGAAGCTGCAGCTCGAACTACCACAGTACCCAGGACCTTACAGCCCCTGGTCAGGCTTTTGCCAGAGCACAGGTAGTCACTGCTGCTCATTACAAGGTCCACATACAGTCCTTGCAGCTGAGCAAGTCCAGTGAGCCCAAGCACCTATTACAAACTAGGGTTTTCAGGACAAGCAGCCCCCTCTGGATAAGAAGGTCTCTTCTGCTGTCTTCCCTAAGGAGGATCTTTCCCCCTGTAAGCATGGAAGGGAAGCAGCATACACTTGCTGTCCAGAGCCAGCAGTACCATATGAAGCAGTAAACCACAAACAGCAGAGTTTCCCTTGCAGGGATGGAGAGCAGAGGTGTCCCGGGGAGGCCCACTGCCTGCTCTCTGGCTGGCCATCGTTGTGCTAAGTGTGCTATATCAGTAGGGAAAGTCAGCCAGCAAAGGGACTGAGTCTAATAATTCCACTGTCTTTTAGGTTTGGTTAAACCATTGCTCACATGTTGTGTGAATTCTTCTCTTGGGTGGTGTCTGAGGCAAAGCCAGGGTGCCGTGTGCTGTCTGTGCAACTGTAAGTACTTGTATATATAATGCTTGCATTTCCTTTTGGCTTGGAGTCATAGTTGGCCAACCCCAACAACAACCTTGCTGTCTTCTTGCTGATTCTCTTCCCAGCCTAACTGCCAGCTGTGGTTTTGTGCCTCTGGCTGCAACTGCCTGCGGCAGACCCGAGGGATAGCACTGGCTGTGGCCGCCTGACAGATTGCCTCCAGCTCTCCTGAGGCTGCTGTAATCCTCCCTGTAGCCCTCCCAGAGCTTCAAGAACTCAACTGATATTTCCTTAGCCACCCTCATCGTTTATTCCCAGTTCTGTCTGTACCCAAAATGCTGGGGCTGTGGTGCAATAAGGAAGCATGACCACAAACTCTCCAAGTATCCTTAAAGGAATTTGGTGTTTTAGCACCAGAAACAAAATTGTTGGTTCACTGAAAACCCTCTGTGTTGCCAAGTAGCAGCACAACCAGGACTGCTGTCCTCTGCACATTGCCTCCAGCCAAGGGAAAGGTTATCAGTGTTAGACTCAGTGCTCCCATCACTCCCGTGAGTATTTTCCACTCTGTGTGTGCTGGAACTGCTAACCTGGGGATGAGCAATTCAAGTTCTCTTTGTTTTTGGCTACAAGCAGTTGTTGCTCCCCACAAGAGAGATACGTAGGTGTTTTGCACAAACGCATAAGGCTGAGGGAACCCTGTGGAAGTGGTTTTGTCTCAAGTGAGATGTCAGTACTATCCATACTATCAACCCTCTGCCTGCTTATCGAGTACACTTTCTGCATTCCACATGCAATGGCTTAAGCTTAGACTAAGATGCTCTCAACAGTGCTCGGTGGAAAATGAAAACCAAGCCTCTACATACCTCCTAGGGGGGGGACAACAGCAGTCACGACTCAGTGTTCCTCCTGGATGGGAACCTCTCCTCATTGCTGGAGTGGAAACGTTCATTTCTGTGTCCTGCACACTGCAGTTTCCAAGTGATACTGCTACTCATTAGCTGGAGCCCCAGAGGCATTTCTTTACTGGGCAGTAAATTATGTAAATATATATACAGAAACTGGCCCATTACATGTTTTTCCTCTCTCTAAAAGAAATAACTCAGAAAACAGTGCTCCTCAATCAGACCACACACACACAAAACCCCTGACCTCTTTTGGTTTGTCTTGGAAATTAGGTATGCTTGGCCAGTATAAATACTTCAAAGTCTACCAGCAGCTGCCTTGGCCACGCTGCAGCAGGTTTATAGCAGGTATGGCTCAAAAACCCCACAGCCTGCCCTTAAAAGACGGCTACAGATTTCTATGGCAACAGTAGTTCTGTTTTCTCCTCACTAAGACTCGTGTGCTGACTCTGATCATGAATGCTCTACCTGCAAGCAGTCATAGGAATCATGCAAATGAAATCTACTTCCACACAGTTTTCTAGGTGGCAGAGCCATGGGGCAGCAAGATAACAAGGGTAGGAATAGTCAGCGTGGATTCCCTAAGGGGAACGAACTCGTGGCTGGCTGACCTGGTAGCCTTTGATGAGAGTGTAGAGAATCTTGTCTAGCTTAACTTCAGCAAGGCGTTGGACACCAGCTCCCAGAACATCCTCACAGGGAAGCTTAGGAGGTGTGGGTGAGATGAGTGGACTGTGAGATGACCTGAGAACAGACTGACTGACAGAGCTCAGAGCTGTGATCAGCGGCAGAGGATCTAGCTGGAGGACGGTAGCAAGTGGTGTTGCCAGCAGTCAGTACTGGGGCCAGTCTTGTTCAGTGGGTTCCTCTGGGTGAAGGGATGGAGTGTACCCTCAGTAAGCTCGCTGATGATAAAAACACAAGTGGCTGACACAGCAGAAGACGGTGCTGCCATCCAGCAAGGCCTGGACAGGCTGGAAAATTGGGTGGAAAGGAACAAAGTGAAGTTCAACAAGGGCAAGCGTGGAGTCCTGCACCTAGGAAAGAATAACCCCGTGCACCAGTGCAGGTAAGGGGCTGACCTGCTGGAAAGCAGCTCTGAGAGTCCTAGTTAACCTAGTTAGTCCCAGTTAACAAGCTAACCATGAGCCTGTAGTGATCATTTTTAACTGAGATGTGCACCCTTCTGGCCCCATGCGGGCAACTTGAGTTTTATCCGGAGCTAAAGCTTCCACAAGGCATGGCTTCACTTTTCCTCTTTCCCTACCTCCTCTTTGCTCTTTGTCTCCCTTCTCCTCCCTAAGATCCTAAAGAACACAAAGGGATGAAAATGGGAAGGCTCTGGCCTGTGTAAACACAGTTATTGGTTTCTAGAATGGGAACTGTCTGCAGCAAGAGCATAAGTTAAGCAGGCAGGGTGCAGAGAGACCTCAAGCAAACAGGAATGTTACAGAAGGATGGAGTGGTTTGTAAACCTGCAGAAAACCGAGTCTCAGAAGTGGTTTGGGCCCCAAATAAAACAAACAAATAAGCAAATAGCTGCTGTGGACTTCTTGATTCAGCTGAGTAGAAGCTGTATTTATTTTCAGACCATCTTCAGTGAAAAGTAAATGCAGGGCTGTGCAGGAGAGCCAGGGAGGTTTGAAGGATTAAGTAGTTCGTGAGGGTGTTTCGGTCAGGCTGGTAATGGAGTAGCAGTGAGGAAAGCAAGTCAGACTTCCAGCCTGGCTCTGGTCCCTTTTGCTTGGGGCTGGCCCTGGTATTCCTAGACTCCCTGCAGACCTGAGGGGAAGCACAAGAGCTGGTGTGAGCAAGGCAGTGCTACAAGAGGTTTCCAACTGGGGGAAGGTGGATGGGCCAGTCAGCTTCGATAATCTACTGCTGCCCATGGCTCCCCATCCAGAGCAGAGCCTCTGGCTCCATACCAGCTGGGGCTTGGCTCCACGCACGAGCTCCAGCAGTTACAGATCTTGCTAAAAGGAACACAAACCAGCCATGCACGGTTGCATCCACTCCCTGGATGTCTCATCTGCAATGGGTCTCGCAAGGCTCGCTCAGCAAATTAGCCCATTAGCCCATTAGCTCGCTCAGCAAATTAGGCTTTGCACATTATCAGTGGGAAAATACTCCACCTCTCGCTGCAGCCCTTCAGCCACGACAGCCCATGCTGGACCCGAGCACATGCAACAGAATGCATGGGTTTATTTGTTTAAAACAGCTTCAGAATGAACTTTAAATAAAACAAACCATTCCTAATGGTGCTTTCCCACCTTCAGTCCTTTTGGGCTCGTTTCTCTGCTTTCCTTCTTGGTCCTAGACATTTTACAAACCCTTGTAAATAACCATGGCCAGGCCAAACAGAGAGTCATTCTTCATTCCAAACAGGACATCAGGGATAAAGGAAAAACATTCGTGGCTGGAATGCATTGTACAAAGGTGGAGAGAATATAGCAGTGTTTCTGTGTCTGGAAACAGATGACGAGTGTTTGTTTTTAACACAGTATGTTAGAGAACAGATTCCATAATAAATCCTAAGCAGAGGGTCCCATGCTCCACCACATCTGAAATAAACTTTGAAGAGATGTCTCAGCAAGCTCCATCTCCTTCTGGGCCCATGAGGTCAGCGCTGCAGGGATGGATCATTTCACATCATTTGCTCAGTCAGTCACTGGGTGAGGATAAATGACCCCCGTGCTGTGGCCTGATGTGATCGGGAACAGCAGACCTTGTATCCCGGTCTTTCGGGATGAGTTAATATGCCATTGCTGCAGCTGTGCCTGCTCCCATCAGCCATGGCTTTCTCAAACACAGGCAGAAAAGTAAGCTTTTCTGAATGATCCAAGAGCTTTAGGACTCTTGTTCCCAGGTGTGACTTAAGATCTTTCCTTGCAGCCATGGCCAAGCCTCCTTTCAGCCAGCAAGCTCTGTTTTCCTAAGGACATCACAAACTGCAGTCATTTCAATTGTCATAATTAGAGCCTCGTTAACTGGGCTTAGCCCAAGAAACCATGGGTGGATTTTTCAGGCACACTGAAAGCATTAAGGTGCCCTTAAACATTTTGATCACCTTGAAGCATTTAAAGAGCTATGCAGAGTCCTTCCAAGGGGGGGGGTCATTTTATTAGCCCATAGTTTGGAAACAAAGCAATGACAAAGGAAGGCTCTCCAGCAGGACAGCTCGTTGTTTTCTAAGCTATGTCTGCTTGTTAATTTTGGATGAACAATAAAAGCTAGCTGAGTTTTATTCCTGATTCTTCAATGGGTTTAATCCCTATTTGACAACGCATACAGTCACTCCCCTTGTTTTTAGACTAAGAGATGAGGAGTCCCTCTGTTAAGTAGCTAGTGGAAGTATTTTGATCGGAGCATCCCTCCACCTCCACCCCTTCTCTATCAGAAATGGGTCTGTTCAACATTACACACGTTTTCCATCCACGTGTGGAATTTTCCAGGGAACACATAACAAAGTGCAGAAGGCCCCCAGCGTTTAATCCTGAGTGGACAGGGTGTCGGGTGCTCCACGCAACCCTGCCCAGCTGCCTCTCGCGTGGCTCAGCCCGTGCTCCGGGATGAGGGGTGCCAAGGGGGTGGCCACGAGACATCGTTGCCCATGGAACACCACAGGCCCTTATGGGAAAAGGGTATGCCAAGGATTAAGGTCAAACCTAAAACCAAAGGCAGTTCTTTTAGCATTTCTAAACCCATGAATTTCTTTAAAAAACAAACTTGGTGAAGTTTCATTTCCACTGCATGTCCCAACACTTCGTCCCTAGTGCTGACATTACACTTTTCCCATGGGAGGGCCATTATGTTTTCCTCTACCCTAACTAAGTGACCTTTACTGTCGGTCACTCCGCTGCTCTAAATGTCATTGAAACACCACAACCATAGTCTTAACCGCCTTCTAAAGCCTCTCTTCCTAATGCTTTGGTCCTTCTACAGTATGCTTACGTTGTCAAGGCATCTGCTGAACAACTAGCTGCACCAGAGCAGGGTATACCAAATCAGAGAGGTCCAGTTGGCCAACTACAAGCCAAAGTCACCACCGAAGCAGAAGGATGGGGAGTAAGAGGAAGTTTAGTCATCAAATAATGACAATTTCCTGGTTTTTAGATCTTTGCTAGCAGAAAATCTCCCTTCATTTTGACATCTTAAGCTGCTACAGCTCAGATTAGTGTGGCCCATACTCCACCTGAGCTTTGTGTTTGATGGGGTTGGCTAGCAGATGGAGAGAGGTTCTTCTCCCCCTCTACTCTGCACTGGTGAGACTGCATCTGTAGTACTGTGTCCAGTTCTGGGCCCCTCGGTTCAAGAAGGACACAGAGCTGCTGGAGGGGGTCCAGCCTAGAGCAATGAAGATGATGAAGGAAGGAGAGCAGCTCCCTGATGAGGAAAGGCTGAGGGAGCTGGGGCTCTGGAGCTGGGAGAAGAGGAGGCTGAGGGGGGACCACATTCCTTCTCTAAATCTGTGAGGGGTGGGTGTCAGGAGGATGGAGCCAGGCTCTGCTCAAGGGCATCTGGGGACAGGACAAGGGGCAATGGGTGCCAGCTGGAACAGAGGAGGTTCCCTCTCAATTTCAGAAGGACCTTCTTCCCAGGGCTTTCCCTTAACAGAGCATTGGAAGGGGCTGCCCAGGGGGGTTGTGGAGTCTCCTTCTCTGGAGATGTTCAAGACCCACCTGGATGTGTTCCTGTGAGACTTGGTCTGGGGGATCCTGCTGTGGCAGGGGGATTGGACTGGATGATCTTTCCAGGTCCCTTCTGATCCCTAAGGATTCTATGAGTCTAATGGGTTCTAATGGTTTTCCTACCAAGATTTTCTGGGCCCTGGTTTTGTTCCTTTCTGATTAGGCAAGGAACATGAAGCACAAAGCTCTTGCTTGTAAAAAACTTGCAGTTATCCTTGCAGTTATCGCTGTCTCCAACTACCTGAAAGGGGGTTGGAGTCAGGCGGGGGTCGGTCTGTTCTCCCTGGACACTGCAGACAGGACAAGGGGTCACAGTCTTCAGCTCCATCAGGGGAGGTTTAGACTTGACCTTAGGCGAAGGTTTCTCACTGAGAGAGTGATCCGGGTTTGGAACGGGCTGCCCACGGAGTGGGTTGAGTCGCCGTCCCCGGAGGGGTTCAAGGTCAGGCTGGATGAAGTGCTGAGTGGCATGAGCTAGATGGCAGATGTTAGGGTGACTGGGTTGGGTTTAGGTTGGACTGGATGATCTTGAAGGTCTTTTCCAGCCTCATCAGTACTGTGACACTGTGTCTAGGAAACTACACAAAGTGTGTGATGAGTCAGAGTTCTGTCCAAGCAAGCCTACAGGCAGGGTATGGCTAAAGCAAAGTGCCTTCTGCAGTGGAGAAATACCTGATGCTGTTAAAATGCTTCATGCCAAAGTTTTTTGGTTGGTTGTTGGAGGGATATTTTTGTGAAAACAATGCTGGGAACTTTCATTTCATCTCTACTGCATCTCATGTGGAAGATCAGGATGTATGTGACAAGGTGTATGTCAGGACAGGACAGCTTCTGTGGCCAAGAGTAGTTTAACTACAGTCTGCACGATGTATTGCTGTGTTACTCACAAAGGTTTGGGGGGTCCCTGGTAGAAGCTCCTGCCCATGGTAAGATGAAGGCCATAGCCCTCAGAAGCCTAGTGCAAGGCAGCCATGGAAAGGAGACCACGTAACTGTGCTTCCTTGAAATCCCTGCAATGATGTACACCACACGGGTCTACGTTCTCTTCTTCTGTGGTTCCATACAGCAATACCTAGCTCTCCTCTCTACCTACCAGTAGCACCTACAGAAACTGTTCACCCGTGTCATTTAGCATGTCCCATCATGAAATACTGATCATAGGACAATAAGCTTGGACAAAGCTCCTGGTTCTGATGTTCAGTTTGGAAGTGCTTTAGTTTTACTCATTCTTTATTCAATGGAAGCTGAAGACCTGGATACTGAATTCCTACAGCTCCTTAGACATGAGCACCAACCTGGAAAGAAAACGTTGCTGTCTTAAGCCACTTGGTGCAGATGAAAGAATGATTGCTGACCTCAGAGAGGTTCTGTGACATACCCCATCCCCCTGTGTCCCATTTCCATGTTCAGAGGTAAAGAACAGACGTAGATCACAGTTCCAATGAGGAAAAGAGATTTGAGATCTGGCTTTTCCATTAGCATGGCTTTCCTACTCACTCAGCTGCTCTTCTCCCACAGTACTGGTTTGAGGTTGACTGCTGAAGTGCCAAGCCCTCCTGTGCAGCGAACAACCCTGTGCACACGCTGAACCTATGTCCTGCAGCTCCATCAGGTGCCTGCAAATACCAAGAGGCTTTTTGTGGCTGGATGCCAAAGTCTACTGGCTTACCCTCCACCGTCGGGAGGATAAGGAAAGCTAACATTTCACTCAACCATCAAAAGCATGAATTGGCCTTGATAAGTAGATGAGTGGGGTAATAACAGTCACTGCCTCCATGATCACTGGTGGTATTGGGAGGTTTACCTAATCCATCTTCATAAAGCTCCTACTCTTTGCCTGACAGGCACAATATACAGTGTGAGAAACACTAATCACTGCATTCAGTTCTGGGCAGCTCAGGAGCAGGAGTGAGCAGGAACTGGAAGGAATTCAGAGAGGCACTGCAGAATGATGGAGTGGCTAGAGACTGATTTATGTGGGGCTGTATCAAGAGAATTCTGAGCTCTTTCTTGGCCAAAACACGAGGGAGAGAAGTGATCTGCAGAGTGATAACAACAGCATCTTTGGGCATCTGAATGTTAGAAGTTAGGTGTTAGATGTTAGATGTTAGGTGTTAGGGTTACTTGGTTGGTTTTACGTTGGACTGGATGATCTTGAAGGTCTTTTCCAGCCTCATCAGTACTGTGAGACTGATACTGTGAGAAGGAAATGCAGGAGGAAAGGAAATTGTTTGGAGTTTTCTCAGGAAATCTAATTAGAATCAGTAAAAGGCATCAACCAGGAGTTAAGGCTGAATGTCACAGTTTACTTTACCTGTTATTTCACAGAGCAGCCAGTGAAAATACACCTTCCAAAACTGAAGCTAGGTGGTGGATAAAAGGCTAATGAGGAGATAAGGAGGAATTGGGGAAAATGGGAAGAACCTGGCAATATATAATATCCCAGGTTCTTTCGAGCAGCCTGTTGTGGACTCAAGAGATCCGTCACTGTAGGAAGGCAAGAGACTATCAAGAACCAGTAGAGACTATCAAGAACCAGTAGAGAGATGCTTAAAAACCACGAGCAGTGTTGAAGAGCCCCACAAGTAATTCCCCAGCAACTAAACACAGAGTTAGAGCAAGGTTTGGCTAGGGCAGGGATCAGTACTCTTTGGGTGTCCTGACTCCACATCAAATCTTGCTATCAAACAAGCCTGAACCCAAGGTCCAGGCTCCAGAAGCCAGCCAAAATCTGAATCCAAAACACTCCCTCTGGCTAATGTCTAATTTAAGGTGACAGCACTGGGTATTCTGAAGAGGAGATGTGATAGGGTAGAGATGTGATAGATGAGATGTGTCCCCAAGGTAGGGACTGTGATGTTCTGTTGATATCTCCTTCTTGTCAGTGACAGGAGCTTGCAGGGTGGCTGTCAGACCCACTAGCACCACACAGGAGTAGTGGGGAGGAGGTGTACACTTCTCTTTGGCCATGGTGCTATCTAGGAACACGTGTGCAGAGGATCACCCACCAAGGTCTGTGTTGTGTCCCAGGAGGGAGGGCTCTCTTCAACTGGACAGCAAGTTCCTCTGGAAAGGGATAAGTGGAAACCTTGTGCAAACAAGAGATCAAACAGGCGTACTGCCCAGAAGGCAAAGGTTTAGTCACTTCTCTCCTGGAGGAGGACTGGAACAGTCATGACCTCTGCACAGCCACTATTTGTGAGGAAAATTCATCCCTTCAGGAGGCTGGCTGAGCCAGGAGTTGGCTTGTCAGGCGTGGGCTGTGATGCACCTCACCGTTGCTCCCCACATGCAGCTTTCCTGGGTGAGTGAAGGATGCAGTGAAGTCACTCTGTGGGGGTGTCCTCTCAAGGGGTCCTGATCTACTGTTAGGCTGAGGAGATTTTAAATAAGAAGAACATATTTTAAGAGCAAAACCATTAAAAAAATCCCTCATATTTCTATTTCACCTCACACAATGGCTACTTTCATAGGAAAATCTGCTTTCCCTTTGACTAAACGGGGCTGGTAGTAACCCCCCCAGAGTTTGGCACACCAGAGCACGCCGTTCTGGCCAGTTACCTCCCAAATGCTCCTTGACATACCCCTGAAAGCAGCAGCGCTGTGATCTCCTGCCACTGTAAGCACCACAGTGCGCAGCAAATATTGCTGATGAGAGCAGTCCATGGCCCACACACATTCCTTTTTGGTGACACTGGGGCCAGCTCAGCCAGGCACACGCTGTCCTGAGGAGACTTTAAATGGATCCTAACACAATCAGGCACTTTCCTCACTCCCAGCACGAAATGGAGAGAGAGAAGCACTTTGAACTCCCCAAAGATTGAAATGAGTCTCATCTCGAGTAACTCTCNCCCTTCCAACCCCTAACATCCTATGATCCTATGACTAATGACACTAGTGCAAAGACTAGAGACTCCTCACTGGGTCTAGTTGATTTCCATTGTTGGTGAAGTGTCCCCTGCTTGGTGATGTGGTTATCAGCACTCTCGCTAGCTGATGGAGTAGAATCTGAGCCCTGCAGCAGAGGTGCTGGTCTTTATAACATTGTTTTGACCTACTTTGTGTGCATTACCAGCCTAAGGCTTTTTGAAAAGCCACCCCAGGGGCTATCCTTACCTAGATTCTGCAGCATCATTGCCTGCTGCCTCACTGCAGAGCTGACCCTGGACCTGCACGTGTGGAGAGGAGAGATGCTGACTACCAACTGCAGTTGAAACAGGACCAGTGCCTGAGTGATCAAAATACAACAGGAATTTGCCCATAACATTGGCACTGCTGCTAGAGTAGTGGTCTCACTGATTGTAGTAGGACTACTTACACACCTACTGTTGTGTCCCTAAGTGTTTGTCTGGAGCAAACTGAAGGCCTTCAGCTCATCATCAGAGTCTGTTCACTTTGAAGTAGTCACACTGTTTCAATGCACTGATGCTGATTAATATTGAATTAATTATGAATATTAAATATTAAATACCAGACTGAAATCCAATGTAAACGTGTCTTTGATTAGGACAGAGACTATTTTTTGAGCCTATGGTTTAAGGTTTGATTTTAGCTGAGTTTACAAGTCTACCTCCACCCACGATCCACACAGAAAACCACAAGAGTGCTGCAGTCCCCAGAGGAAATCAGCTAGCCATCTGACACCCACTGCTTGCGCCCTGGGGAACACTTACCTAGGTCAGTAGCTTCTACCTTGCAAGCCACAAGGTAGTCCAGTTTGCTTTGTGACAACGGCAGCTCTGCATGAGGAATAATCTCTGTAAGGAGACCCATGTTCTGCTTTGTCCTGACCAGTTTGTCCACTGGCACATCCTGACAGAACTGTCTTGGCCATCATCACTCTTAACGGGTAGGTTAAGAGCCTGATGAACCATATAGGTCAATACCATGAATGCTCTGTCTACCAACCCTTCCCATGGTCTCCTTCAAGACTGCTAGGAAATACTGCCTTGTCCTGGCCTGGGAGAAAGGCTGGCCAAGCTCAGCACCGTTTCACTCATTAGTCTTTTCATTAGTTGCCTTAATCACTAGAAATCACAACCATACATGTGCTGTGATGGCTCCCCAGCTCCAGCTGACCACCACAGACAGAGGTGAGGCAGTACGGACCTCTGCATCCACAGAGCTGTGTACTGTGTTAGTAACATCTTCTAAACAGTGCAGCGAGCCTCAGAACAATCCCGTATCCTCGGGGCTGCCAGGAGCAAACGTAAATACAGGAGTTCAAAAGAAGAATCCAGTTTTCACAGCTGCATCTTAGTTAAATGAAAAAAAAAAAAGGCAAATTGACCTAAAAGCTTTTGAAAACACAGACCAGGGCAGACTGCAGGAGCTGCTCTGAAGGGATTCTGATGGTTTAGGGACTCTATAATTTCCAGACTTGAAAAACTCTTTTGTTTAATTCCTAAGAAAGCATCATTTTGAAGACATCATTTTAAAATATCTTGGGTAGCCCTAGCATCAGGGCTTCCAGAGAACATACCTCAGTTAGGAAAACATGGTGTTTGGGTGGGGTGCATGCCTAAGTGATCTTGGAGCATCGCCTCTTGGTGTGACACCGGTTAATCAAACAGCAACGTGCTTTTCACAGACGCTGGGATTAGCTGTGCTCTCTCTCTGCCATTCTCCTGTTGAGAGACACATGGTATTTTTGATTGTAAATCTAGCAGGGTAGTGGCTGGGAAAGGGATTCCTGCTTTGGTTTTGCCTTTTAACTGAGGTAGAACCATTCTGGCTGTTGTCATTTATATAGGGAGTAATAGCTTTCAGTGAGAGCTGTGGCTTGGAGAAGTGCAGACACCAAAGCTGTGATGCTGAGCTCTGTGTTTACTTAGCCATGGCACAGAGTAGAGTCATGCTGAAGTCATCTTTGATGGCTTCCCAGAACTGATTCCTCAAATTCATTTGAGGAAATGAAGTAAAAAAACCCCCAAACCTTAAAGGAGAGAGTGTTTTTATATAAAAATCTTGAAGTGCTCAGAATGGTCTCTCTGTTTCTTCCAGGTGATGGATGCTGAGCAAAGCAGATCTTCTAAAGCTAATCGATTTTTAGTGAAAAACATGTATTTGTGTTAAAAAACCCCTGTAGAAATGAGGGTATTCATTGCATTTTGAGAAATATATTGGGAAAGATGCAGACTTTGCAGTACTATAATCTAAAATACAGGGGGTTACTTTGTAAAAGTGAAATTATTAGACAATAATGAAATTATGATAGAATAAAAGTTCAAAAAATGAAAGAAATGCTACAAGAATATTAGTTTACATCTTTTAGTGGGAAAACTCAAGCTAATCCTAAGCACTTCAATGTGATTTCCCAACGTGCTCTGGCTGGCCAACTTAGAAACCTACTGTCATGAGTGTGATGCTCATAGGATGTAGAGCACCTTTGCTTGGGACTGCAAGTCAGGGAATCATCCTGCTGAGTATCAGAGCTCAGGTTTGCACTCTGCTGTGCCCCGTGGTATTGCTGTTCTGCTGAGGAGAGGTGGCCAAGCTGCTGTTTGTAGCTAGACTGCCAAGGGGATTTGGTCTGTCTTCGGAGGCTGTTTGCTATCAGCATGAATGGATGACAGCACACTTGCCAATCTCAATTAGCAAGACGTTCTTTGAGTGCCTTGTGGCTAGTAGCAGTAAGCATACAGTTCCCTTAGCTCTGCAACAGACACAGGAACTGCACTGCTGGAAGGAAAAGGTTTCCCACGTAGGGAAGCATCACTGGTAGAGCATTGTCCACGAGCTGCTGAGCACAAACAGTGTTTGCACACTCAGAGGCTCTCTCGCTGTGATTCACTCTTCTGGATTGTTTTTGTCTGCTGATAAGAGAACTGGAGATTGAGGAGCTGCAGTACAAATTCCCATCTCACAAGCTGGAGGGTAAATAAAACCCCCACCCTCATAACTACCAGGAAGAAAAAAGAAAAGGGAAAAAGAAGGAAAAGAAAAAGGGAAAAGAAAAAGGAAAATAAAAATAAAAAGGAGAAAAAGAAAAAGGAAAAGGAAGAGAAAAAGGAAAAGAAAAAAGAAAAGAAAAAGAAAAAGGAAAAGAAAAAGAAAAAGAAAAAGAAAAAAAGGAAAATAAAAAGGAAAAAAAGAAAAAGAGAAAAAAGGAAAAGGACAAGGAAAAGGAAAAGAGAAAAAAGGAAAAGGACAAGGAAAAGGAAAAGAAAAAGGAAAAGGAAAAGGAAAAGGAAAAGGAAAAGGAAAAGGAAAAGGAAAAGGATAAAGAAGATCCATGCAAACCGATCCTGTCCAAGACACCAAGTACCAGACGAACTGTATGGGTTTAACCAAATGCATCCTCTAAAGGGAAGAATCCAAAACACTGAGGCAGAATGAAATCCAAGAGTCCCCGTATTTTAAATCTGATCGCTTTGCCATGTGTGCCTCTGCTTTGCTCTCCGTGTGAGCACACGTGTGGATCCTCAGCACTGGTGATGAAACTGAGGATGGAGGATGCGTTCCTGAAATGGCTTGTGAGAAACTGGCTCCCCGTCAGGTTACTGAAAGCTACCTGGCCGCATCCCAGGACCTGACTTGGGAACATGCCTCAAGGAGCCTTCCTGGCTTCTCCCCAGTTATTTCCCTCAGTGATAATGCACAATAAAATGGAAGAGTGATGTGCTGGACCTGAGCGCGCTCGCTGCCCATCAGCACTGGCTGCAGCACACACAGACTTCAGCGGAACGCGATGGAACGAACGGATCCAACTGGGAAAAGACCATAAAACTTCCCTGCAAACACTTGTATAAATAGGACTTTTTCTGAACAAATTGAAACCATATTTTGCCTTACCATTAGAAAAACAAATCTGAAGAGATAGTTATATACTGAATAACCTTAGAGCTCTTCGGAGCCAAGAAATCAGCTGCTGGCTTGCAGAGTGAGATGGCAACGTGAACCACGCTGACCCAGGCTGATTCTCTCAGCAATCTGTGGCTCTGCAGAGTATCTGCGCTGTCACTTTGCTCTCTGTCACAGCCATAAAGCCTTCTTGGGGTATAAAACTGATCCTCTTACCTCCAAAGCACAGGTTTGATCAACCAAGAGAGGAATTCCTGGGAACTGCCAACATATGAGGCAAACGGCACAGAGCCAAGCGTTCGGATGCTGCCAGCAGCACGTGTGGCACGGTGTCAGCAAATGAGCCTCTGCCCTATAGAGTACAAACCAGGAGCATGCTGCAGTGACGCCAGCTATGTGCTTCTCTCCATAGAACCCTAGGGACCTCAAAAGCTCATCCAGCCCAATCCCCCTGCCACAGCAGGACACCCAGACCAAGCCACAGGACAGAACATTACGGATTGGAAGGGACCTGGAAAGATCATCCGGCCCAATCCCCCTGCCCCAGCAGGATCACCCAGACCAAGTCCAGGTGGGTTTCATATGTCTGTAGAAAAGGAGACTCCACAAACCTGTCACTGAGAGGGAAGCAGAAATGAATTCTGACTACAGCACATGGGATATGCGTGAGAGGGGTGGTCTTCTGGAGCAGCTGTCCCTCCCAGAACATCCCTGCTTTCACTCGTGTCTATGGCTGTCTCCCTCCAGGGACCAGCACTGAGGCAGCCCTGAAGAACCTCTCCTCATTCAAGAAGAAGTTAGGAAATGCAAAAGGCACCTTCTGAACTTCCTAGAGGCTTCTGCTGGCCAAGTGGCCACCTGGGTCACAATCCTGCCTGATGGGATTGGTACCTAGTATGGCTCCTGTGACCATCAGTTCAGGCACCTTTGTCCAGAGCCATATAGTAGCTGTGCAGGGTATCAGCATCTCATTAAACACGTGTACTGGGGCTCTTAAACACGCTGCTCACCTTATCCACACGGCTATGATGAGGTGTGTCTGCCTGCAGACGGAGCACAGGGTCAGTGCTGCTGTAATTTTTGTATTTCAGTAGCTCCTAAGGGTCCTGAATGAGATCCAGATCCCTGCCCAGAAAAATTTAGGGAATCATAGAATGGTTTGGGTTGGATGTAACTTTAAAGGCTGTCTCGTTTCGAGCTCCCTGCCATCAGCAGGAACACCTTCCGCTAGAGCAGGTTGCTCTAAGCCCCACTCAGTGCTGAGTGGCATGAGCTAGCTGTCAGATGTTAGGGTGTCTGGGTTGGTTTTAGGTTGGACTGGATGATCTTTAAGGTCTTTTCCAGCCTCATCAGTACTGTGAGACTAGGATACTTCCAGGAATAGGGAATCCACTACTTCCCATTGCAATCTGTTCCAGTGCCTCCCCTGTAAAGGTTTTCTTCCTAAACTCTAGTATAAATCCACCCTCTTTCAGTTTAAAACTGTTACTCCTCATCCTAATGGGGAGTCCTCCCCCACCTTTTCTTTAGGCCCTCTTTAAGTACTGAAAGGCTCTGTAAAGTCTTTCCAGACCCTCCTCCAGGGGACAAAGGGCAACTGAGAAATAGCTAGGTGTAGTCACCTGCCACAGAACACATAGCAGTAGATCCCAGGAGCCCCACCTCATGTCTGCGGGACCAAATGAGATGAACAGGTTAGACTTGACCTTAGGAGAAGGTTTCTCACTGAGAGAGTGATCCGGGTTTGGAACGGGCTGCCCACGGAGGGGGTCGAGTCGCCATCCCTGGAGGTGTTCAAGGTCAGGCTGGATGAGGTGCTGAGTGGCATGAGCTGGATGGCAGATGTTAGGGTGACTGGGTTGGTTTTAGGTTGGACTGGATGATCTTTGAGGTCTTTTCCAGCCTTATCAGTACTGTGACATCCAACGCTTGCTGCTCATGGCTTTTGTCACTGCTGCACCCTCAGTGCAGTCAGATGTTTCCTTCTAGAACAGCTTCTTGCGAGCAGTTTCTCATAGCCATGGGAAACATCCAGTGATCTCCAATAGCCAGGCAATCAAACACCCCTCGTAATTGTGACTTCGGTGCCTGGGATTTGGGTTGCTCATCTGCCTTTCCTGCAGGTTGTTTCCACTGAGATCCAAAACTTCTGGCCAAGTTAGATCCTTTGGGGGCTACAGCTGGAATGTAATATGAATTCACTGGCTCTCCTGCCTGTTCCTTCCACCAAAGAAAGGCTGTGGGGAGTTATTTCCACCATAACAGTTCCTGCAAGTGTTTCCATGGGGTTCCATTGCAAAGAGAAACGCGGGTGCCAGGTGCCTGTGCTCTGTGAATGATTAGGACGATGTGGGATCGTGAGTGCTTGGGCTGTAAAACTGATAACATTCCGGGAAGCTTGACTGCAGTCCTGGAATTCAAAGAGGACCTTCTCCTCGGTTGAGCCTTCCCATGTTGCCTGGATGTAAATTGTTTCTGGTCCTGTCAACCCTCTGACTTGCTGGAAAGACAACAGTGTTTATAGATATCCTTGAGATATGGTCCAGTACAGAGTGTCCAGTGGAGGCCAGTGCTGGCAGCAGCGATGTTCCCTTTGCACAGATCTCCTTCAGCATTTATCCACACAAGGAACAGTTGCCAAAAGGGGGTTTCCACTGCTGATTTCCCAGTCTCCTATTCCTGGAAAATCAAGTTATTTATTTCTCTCCTGTGAATATCTGTGGTTGGGGTAGGAATTTGGAAAGAGATTTTGCAGTGGGTGATGGCCAAGATCACTGACAAGAACCCAACACCTCTGGCAGGCTTGAATTTTAATAACTTGAATTAACTACGAAAGGAAGAATAAGAAATCCCAGGGCAATTCCTTTCTGAAACACCTGGGGGTCCCATCATATTGTAAGGATTTCAGAGTGTCAGGGAAATGGGAGGAGTGAGCTAACGAAGGAGCAGGATAAGAGTCTCAGGTTGTCTTCGTGTCATCACTATTTTAGTATAAATCTACACCTGACTAAAACAGACACAAGAGATGCAACACCTGCTAGTAGCACCTACAAGATAACAGCCTGGGAAATCAAGTGTCACACCGCCAAACCATCCCTACAGACCAGGCAGGTGCTTTATGTCAACGTGTCTGCAAATTATGCTGCAGGGCACTGCTGGGGAGAGGCTGCTTTTGCTGTAGTTATTGACAGAGCTGTATGGCCTTCAGATCTGATTGCTCTGTGAGGGACCTCTTTGGTTTGTGATCCAGCCTTTTGGGCAGCTGTTCATTCAGGCAGCAGGAAATCATCGAGCTGATTATCATGAGGCCTTAAAGCTGGTAGTCCTGCTTCTTGGGATGTCTGTGCTCTACCTTCAGTCCCCAAGCCACCCAAGCATCAGCTTCACTGTGGCTCCAGGTGTATTTAAAAGCTGTTCATTGAAATCTACATTTCACACACTTATGCCTGAAGCAATAGCTCCTGTTTGCCTATCTCAGACAAAGGTGAAACAGTAATGTCTATGAAATGTTGTTAATAGACTAGAAAATGTCAATAAACAGAGAAAACCACTTGGACAGTAGTGCACTTTGTTTCTGGGTGCCAGCAGTTCCTGCATCTCTTGGTGAGAAGCCTGAGTTAGCTAAACCATGGAAGAAATAACTGGTGTCTTTAAAATGTTTGGCAAATATCTCATCTCTCATTAAATAATTACTAATACCAGCATCTCTGAAAGTATATCCTTCAAAGTATAATCTTTGCAGGGCCAGTTGTGTATAAGGCAGGCTACAGAGCATAGCAACTGATTCAGACTGCTTCCAACGGCACCTTGTAAAAGCTCATGCACTTGTGAAAGCCAACACACATCCATATATGCCTGTGGCTCATTTCCAAGAGCTTCCAAAGCCCAGGACACGGTGAGTAGCACTGGGAAGCAAATCCATTTGTTAGAGCTGCCCTGCCTATTCCTTGTTTGTCCATAACCCTTTACCTGGCTGTGAGTTACAAGCTGAAGCTGGAAAAAATGCATCACAGACAGAGGGGTCATTGCACAGCGAGGTCAGATCTGCCCACTGGCTTCTCTGAAGCACTTAGAATGAGCTGTGGCCATCACAATGATCCAGCACTAGAAGGATTGTCTTCTTTCATGAGTTTCCTTTTCTTGAGTGCTCCTGTGGGAACCTCTAGGCTACCAACCAAGCAAGAATCGATGTTCTTCCCTCTTCTAACTTGATCTGACAGGGTCTAAAAATGGTAACCTCCGACGTGTGCTGCAAGAAAACATTTAGCAACAAGTTTTTGGAGTAGCTGTGCTGTGAATGACCAAAACCTCACCACTCATGACGCTGTGGTTGAGTTGTTTTGGTTTACTTTGAAATTAAAGCAGGTCTTGAGTTTTTTAGGGCCATTCATCACGAGCAAGGTACCCACACATTCTTTTCACTGTTCTATAATTTAAATCCTCATAAACCCATCCATCCATCTCAGCTGCCTGTCCCACTCCAAGATTGGATTCTGAAAGCTTCAGCTCTCCATGTGGTCTCTTCAACCACAGCAGGCTACCAAAGTTTAAAGCTGACTGTTTCCGGCACCACAGCGATCAATCCCTCCTGCATTTAACCATGGTTATTTTATTACACGTCGTGACACGAGCACATTCCTTCCTTATAAAATAACGGACTCCTCCATATCTCCAATGAGGTTTCATCTTTCCAGCCTGACCCAGTCTGACAAATACCCTGGATCCACTTAAAACAGCAGGTCCTGGGTAGCTAAGGCAAAGCACCGCAATTAAGTGGGAGCAGCCTGATTAAAATGTTGTCCTTAATTATGTGTGACGACAAGGAAACCCCATTTTTATAGATTCTCTTTGTGACAGGGTCCAGGATGCTTTGCCAAAGACCTAATACTAGACAGCAGGAAACTTGGCCCTAACCCAAAAACTCAGCAGACACTTCCTTTAGACGGTACTCGGCGCAGAAAGCCTCCTGTCCTTCCCCGTGTATATTTCAGGCAGATAGGCTGAAAGTCAACACAAGTTTGAATAAACCCAGGGACTGGTGCAGAAACTCATGCTATCTGCAGATGAGCCTAACCCCCAGGTCAGCAAGAGTCTGGAGTACGGGGTCGGAGTGGGACTAACGCTCGTAAGTATGGGCCCCATTAAACTTACAGAGCTGTTTACATCACTCTGCTTCATTCAGGAGGTGATGCTGCTGCCAAACTTGCCTCTTTTTTTTTTCATGAGAGATGGGCAAGGCAACTTGGGCCATAATCCAAAGGCCCTGGAGGCACAAATTAGTTTTGATAGATTAGGAACAAGACAAATCTCCGTGGGACGGTATTAAACCATCTTTTATTACGTGCAAAGCAGCCTTTTAACTTCCCGGGAGACACCCTATCTCTTCATGCTAGTCCAAGCAAAAAAGGCTTTCAGCATTAATAACACCTGAAGAACCCCCATGGTCTGACAGCTCAAGGAGAACAGCCTGGCAACGGCTGGCTGGCCCCCCAGAGTAGCCCATTTGGGTCAAATGGATTGTGCTTTGGACAAAACGACCTCCTTACAAAACTTGTAGGAGCTTGGAATGCTGGATGCTTCGCAGCTTTAGGGCCTCGCTTTCTTCCCATAGTGGCAATGATGCAGCTCTTTTGGTCTCAGTGTAGAAGAGCTCACTCCCTACTGACCCCATCGTTCTCTGGCTGAGGCAACGGCTGCTCCTCACAGTCTGGAGAGAAACATCAGCTCCAGCCCAAAGACCTAGAAGTAAGGTCTGCTTGGAGCCCTTTCCCATGCTCTGCTTGCACTTTGGTCCCCTGCGGAGACACCTGGACTGGGAGACATTGCCCCTCTCTGGCAAACAGGAGGGTAGGAGTTCCAACCTCTCCTAGGAACCAATACCCCACAGAGATGTCCTTGACACCTGTACGAGAAATCTTATGGCCAGTGACTTTGAAAAGACCCACAACAAGAGCTTGTGGGATCCGAGAGTGAAATTTCCCTGAGACCCACGTACAAAGGAGGATACAGACAGAAGCCAGGCTGCCCCAGTCGTCCTAAGCATGCGTCAGCAGAGGAATTGAGTGCTGGGGTTCAAGCTGTTTCCTTGCTGAGCTTACACACACCTATAAATATTTACAAGAGGTGGATAGGGCACGCGGTGATCGGATCCAGTGAGAGGGCATCTAGTGATAGGATGAGGGGGAACAGCTTTAAGCTAAAAGAGTAGGTCTTAAGAAGGAATTCATGACTATAAGAGCGATAAGGTACTGAAACAGGTTGCCCAGAGAAGCTGTGGATACCCCCTCCCTGGAAGCATTCACAACCAAGTTCAGTGAAGCAATGGGTAACCTGGTCTAGTGGGAGGTGTTTGTGTCCATAGCAGGGGGCTTTGAACGAGGTGGTCCCTTCCAACCCAAGTTGTTCTGAGATTCCATGAAATACAGTAATAAGCAGCTAAAATCAAAAGGCAGACAATGTATGGAGCTGTAGGTGGGATGGAGCAGGACATGACAAAGGCTGCTGCAGTAATGATGCTACCTATACAAAACCAGTGGTGCTCCCTTGCCTGGGTGTTGTCATGTGAGCAGATAGGAGAGAAATTCCCATCCTCAAAGGGGCAAGATGTTTGAGCGTGCAACAACTTTTATCCTAGAAAAACCTTCCCCAAATCTACCTTTAGGCCATCTGGAAATGTTTAATGTTGATTGCAAACATAAATATCGGGTATTTACTCACAGGAGACAAGCATCTTCTGAAACTTTTCTACATTATAGAGTTCGATTAATTGTTCTCATTTGTTCTTTATTAAAATAATGGATGTATCTCTCACCAAAAGATCCTTCCAGCATAAATAATCTTTATGATTCTGATGAAAACACAGGGATTTCCCAGCCAGTTCTGATGTGCATCTCTGATAACTTGTCTGAGAGAGCATCCTCCATACGAAGAGCCAGGAGAATGGTAGTGAAATAATAAAGGAACTAGAAGAGACTGTTGAACAACATTTTCTTCAGGAAGGGGAGGACTATGGTAAAACTCTACGAGCAATGAAAACGTCAAGGAAGGGTGACTGGGAGATTTATCTCCCTTTAACTCTTCATGTTAAAAAAAACAAACCCAGAAAACAACAAACAGGGCAATTCAGTGAAACAACCCCCAAAACAAAAGGACATTTTCATTCTGTTTTATGAAGGAGAGAACTTAGAATGAACAGTTATAGAGATAACAGTAATATTTATATCGATAGAGGGTATTAATAACAAGAGAGTACCAGAGCACTGGACCAGGCTGCCCAGGGGGGTTGTGGAGTCTCCTTCTCTGGAGACCTTCCAGATCTGCCTGGCTGTGTTCCTGTGCGACTTGGTCTGGGTGATCCTGCTCTGGCAGGGGGATTGGACTGGAGGATCTTTCAAGCTCCCTTCCCATCCCTAAGGATTCTGTGATTCTATGATTTTGAAAGGAACATTCAGCCCTGGATGAAGAAGGTTCAAGATGAATCTTAACTCTAGAAGAGATAAGTAGATGCTGGCTGTTACTCAGAAAAGAAACCTTGATTATAACAGGTCTACTTCAGTCTTGGGGCTGCAATACTCTCTCGAGTACATAAAAAGTCCTCAAGCAGCAAGAAAGCCTTGCACTTGTGTATGAACAGCACAGTTCTACAGGTGGGCACAACTATCAGTTCTTGTCACGAGTGCAAACATTTTAAAACCTCCTTTCATCAGAAGCCAGAGTGAAAAAAGTGAACAGAAGTACTGAGTATTTTCTTCTATGGTCTATATATTAAAACCAAAAACAACTTTTATGAGAAAACATGAAGTATTTTCTTCTATGGTCTATATATTAAAAAAACCACATCTTTTTTTGAAATAAACCATGAAGTTCTCCTATAAGTTTATTCTTGTGTTATATTTTTTAGTTTGACATCATTTCTTGACACATAGCCAGTCTAATCTTCACTAGAAATCAGATTTAACTATTTTAAACTCTAGCTGTTCATCCGATTTATGAGTCCTTTCTTATGCTAGGAGATACAAATATTGGTAGGAGATATAATCCAGGAAAGAGTTATAGAATCATTAGGGATTGGAAGGGATCTCAAAGGATCGAAGTGTTCCAGTCATTGCGGAGTAGCAGCTACCCTTATTTATTTAAAAACAATAAACGATTCCTATAATGTTTGATATAGCAGGTATTATAATATAACTATCACCTCCTGGGCCATCTCTTATCTTATACCTTCTTCTATACCTTATATAGCCCTATTTATTTAAAAATAAGGGATTGATGTAATGTTTGATATAGCAGGTGTTGTAACATAACTATCAGCTCCTGTGCCATCTCTTATCTTATACCTTCTTCTATACCTTATATAGCCCTATTTATTTAAAAATAAGGGATTGATGTAATGTTTGATATAGCAGGTGTTGTAACATAACTATCAGCTCCTGTGCCATCTCTTATCTCCTATACCTTCTTAAAAACCTTATACATCATTATTTATTTAAAAATAATAAGGGGTTGCTATAATGTTTGATATAGCAGGTATTATAATATAACTATCACCTCCTGTGCCATCTCTTATGTCATAAACCTTCTTCTATACCTTATATACCGCTGTGTGCTTGGGTCCCCTCTCCCCTTCTTCCCCCTACCCCCATCCTTCTGCCACAACACACCCACAACACGTTACTGCATGCCAGTTGGAAGACTGGATGTCAACAAGTAGGGAATGTCAACAAATAGCTGAAATCAGAGAGAGTAAATGCCCAATACATATTTTATCTGCTAAAAGGGGTTAAAAAGATTGGTGAGGGAGTCGTCTACACTCTGCACTACAGCTTATTATGGAAAAAACTGGTTACTCAGCATCTGATGAGGGAAAAGTCACTTCAGCAAGTGTCTTGAGTCGCTCTGGTAGCTGCTGTTTCAGACTAAGGCCTCCTGTTAAACTCAATCACACATAAAAAGCAGAAGTGATTCAATGGAAAGGATGGACTAGAGGCATTCAGCCAGGAGCGTGAATACAGTGCGAGTCAGTGACTTCAATTCAGAAGCAGAATGAGGCTTTGGTTTAGGAAAGCCTGCAGGCACTGCAAGAGCCAACAGACTGTGTTCACACTGAAGAGTAACTGTAAAGAATCAGGAGACTACTGGAAGAAGTTAGGAACTGATTTGGCTTTTATTCTTGCCCAGAGATTTCTGCTTGTCTTGAAGAAAGTCTTTCCTAGCTAGGAAATCCTGGATACAGCTGCTTTGCAGTTGTGAAAGGGAAAAAACTTTCTCCATCAGGAATGACAGTTGGATAAGACTAGTGCTCTCATTGAATTCAGGAGACTTCAACTACCCCAGCACTGCCTGAACACCTCAGGTCTAATGCACTGCAGCTTAAAGAAGCTCCAGCCCATAGTTTCTTGTAACCAAGCTTGTATTTGGCAGGAGTTTTGCATGCTCTCTCTACATACAGATGGGATACTCTCCCATCTCCAGGGTAAAACCTCAGTAAAGGAATTTGTGGGAGAAGCTGTCTTGCTGTCTGTGCCCCCAGGCAGACCCAGGATTGCCCCAGCCATTTCAGCTTCACCTCAGCTCCTTTTCTGTGCACCAGCTGCTAGGACTGAGCCCTGGCCAATTGCTTGTGCCCGAGGGGCTGCACAGTCTTATCTCACGACCCGAGTGTGATGCTTTCCACGCTGCCCCATCTCCAGATGTGGCCTGCACATCAGTGAGGAGAAGGGAAGTGATCTGCACCTGCACCTGTCCCCGAGCGCACACGTGCGGTGCTCCAGCCGGGAAGGCTGCTGTCGGCGCTGTCAGCACGGACAATCTGAGAGCAGCAAACCAGCTCAGACTGTGGTTTTCTCCACGCTGAATCGTGTTACCTTTTCAGTCTTTCTATAGAAATTTCATCCTCACCATCTTTCACACTTCTTTCCCCAAGATGCAGCAGGTCTAACAGGTCCGGTATGCTCCTCCTCCAACAGTAGCTCAATATTCCCTTCCTATAAAAGCTGGAAATTCAACTGAGTGTTTAATGTCCATTCCCCTGTATTTGTTGGGTTTGAATTCCCTGATTATTCACAGCCTGTGCCTTTCCTTTCAGTCCTCCCCGAGCTGTGGATGACACGGTGCTGCCTGAATTGCTTACCTCCAGCAAACTGGTCAGCAATTCCAATTAGTTGCTGGGAAATATCTCCAGAGTTCCTGCCCAAGGTTCTCTGTTTGCAGTTACGATCCCACTGCTACTCTTCCAGAGTTAGATAAGGAATTACAGTGGGAAGGGAGTGAGAGAAACGGGTTACAAGAGAAGATCCATCTATTCACAGGCATTCAGACAAGAGTTGCTTGAGACCTTGCAGTCTCCCCCTCTATGAGGAATGATAGAGTGTCTTGCTGCCTGTGCTCTGTGGCTTGGACTTGGCTGGAGTGCATCTTCCCAGGAAAGCATTCAGTTTGGATTTCAAAGTATGAAGGGAGGGAGAATTCCCAGCTTGCTTTATGATCTTTTTCACATGCTTCATCACTGTCTGTCTATCAAAAGGCAGCAAGGAACAGAGGGATTTTTAGGAACAGGCCTGGTTTTGTAACCCTTGAGGTAAGAGAAACCTTATCATGAGTCTTTCACAGCTCTTTCCTCACTGAGAGTGCCTCAAGCATGTTTCTTCTCAGCTCTTTGGCTTGGATGTTAACTCTCACTCAAACTCAGACATATATGGGCTTTCTGTAGTCGATGCACTGCCTGAACACAAGTGTCACTGACTACGCTGTGTCAGACAAAGCTCTCCAGAAGAGAGGTCTGAAAAGCCTCATACTGTGCTATCCAAACTATCCTAATTACCTAATTATCCTTATCACAGCAGCTAATTAGTCTGGCTTTAAAGCTAAACACATAAACAGACCACAGGCTGTAAAAGCTTGCAGGCAGGAGAGCTGTCTATGAGGGACTCAGAAGAAGAACAAGTGGGTGTAGGAATGCTTTTATTTGAAGGTCTGGTGGAGGACCAGCGCCTGCAAAACAACAACCAGTAGCATCTCAGCAAGCTAAGAACACTGACAGGTTCCAAACTCCACAGGAGCATCATCAAGACCACGATCTACAATCGTCCAATTTAACAGCTCCCAGGGACAGACTGAAATCTCTTTCCCCATCACAGTCCCTTGAAAGCAGTAACAAAATTAAACACAATCTTTTCCCATGGGTCTTCTCTTTCAAAAAGGAGGAGAAAAGGCTGCCTGAGCAGAGTATTTAAAGCAACATCTTCCTCAAGGCTCGTCCTTTATCGCGGAAAGGGTGCAAATAATCGGTCTCTGGTCTAGGTCCCCTTGTGCATCACCACCTTTCAAAGGCTGCTTCAGGCCCCACTTACTAACGCAGAGGCGTTTATTCTAGGTGTGAAGTGTGGCCGAAAGGGTTTCCTGTCCTTCGAGATGAAAGCTTTTGCAGAAAGGTGAAAGTCAGGGGGGTTATTTATTGCTCACTTCTGCCTCTCAATGACAGTAGGTTTGGCTACTGGGGAGGCTGTATGTAAACACTGTGATGGAGTGCAATGTCTCTTCCTTTTAGTAGCCATTTGGGAAGAGAAAGGGAGTCTGTGCTCCTCCTTTCCTGGAAGAACTTGCTCCTTGTAAATAAAAGCCTGAGCTTTTTCCTGCTGGGGTAGGTCCCTGTTGTCTGCTATTTGATTTCCTGTAAATGGGCTTCCACTGGTCTTGGAATGATTAAAAAGAAATGAAATGAAAACAGAACTAGTTCTGAGCTGGGCTGTGCACTCACAGTTTCATGGCAAGCCAGCTGAGTCGCCTTTTCTTTCTGGAAACTACCAGAAACTACCTCTCTCAAAGGTCCCAGCCATCACCCCATGCACACTGTCAGGGATTCATCAGAGCAACCAGGCAGAAAGTACAGGCAGCACTAGAGAGAAATCATCCCATGAGCAAGGATCCTTTGGATCTGGTGGAGAGAAGCACACTCCTTGCTGAATGACAACCCTGGGACACGTACTGGACCAGTCTCACCTCCGCATTAGAGCTGCCTGGGGATCCCTTGCGAGGAAGATCTGGTAGGAGCATTACTCTTTGTTAATGCAGTAGAACGGGTTCATTCTGATACAAACAGAAAGAGGGGTTGAAATATCTTGCTCTTTATTTCTTACACTGGTTTTTATCCCTACGTGTGTGTGCTTCCCAGCTGGCATCCACATTTCAAACCCCAATTACACAGTAGCCTGGTAGTTAGAGGCACAGATCTGAGGCATCTCGACTCTTGTAAGAGCCAAATATCAAGTCAGAGCTCCAGAGCTTGTAAAAATCAGGGGGGGAAAAAGAGATCTGCTTGGAAGTAATAAAATGCACATTGCCATAAGCCTCACAGTTCGTGCACCTGCTGGCACAGAGAGAGTCAGTAAAGGGAAGCCTGTAATAACATAAAAGCTTGGGATTCAGAGGACTTCAAGCTGAACAAATCACTGGAGAGGGAGGTTTTCATTGCAGAGAAATAAACTTAAAAGATCTAGAAAGCCACAAATGCTGATGGTCTCTAGATTCTGCTCCGTTTTCCTAACTCGATGGGAATTAACTGAGGTTATGGGGTTAATCTCCACAGTGTTTACCATCCGCCTAACTAAACAGAGGGAATGAGTTAGGTTTCAGGGCTGCAGCACTAGTTCTGTGCCTCTTCTTGGGAGGTACTGGAAGTTCAGAATAGCCTGTGGGCGTGCAGGGAACTCAGCACCCTCCAGGCTGCACTCAGCACAGAGATGGATTGTTCCTGGGAGATACAGGCTGCAGAGGGCTCGGAGGGTTTTTTGCTGTACCAACACAGATGGCTGCTCTTCACTGCTTGTGTCAGCTGAATCTCTTACATATGCTACACATAAAGAACATCTTTGCAGGGACTTTCCCAAAAAGCTGCAGCACAAACTCCTCTAGTTTTATATCTTTCAACATTAACACCTTGAGGAGTGTTTTGAGAGACTAGAGAAGGCTGGCTGGAGGTATCTGAGGCAGCTACGCACAGCTCTCATCATCACAGAAATGCAGAATTAGGTAGGTTGGAAAAGACCTTCAAGATCATCAAGTTCATAAATCAAGCATGAAGCTGGGGTTGTTTATTCAGGGGAAAAGGAGGCTGAGGGGAGACCTTATTGCTCTCTACGGCTACCTGAAAGGAGGGTGTAGCGAGAGTGGGGTTGGTCCCTTCTCACTGGTGACAGCATGAGCGGAAACGGTCTCAGGCTGCATGAGAGGGAGTTTAGGGTGGCTATGAGGGAAATTCTCTCTGCAGTGAGTGTTGTTCAGCACTGGATCAGGCTCCCCAGGCAGGGGGGTTGAGTCACGATCCCTGAATGTGTTAAAGCATCATGTGCATGCAACGCTCAGGGACAGAGTTTAGCAGTGGCTTGGTAGAGATAGGGTAGTAGGGCTAGGTCGAGGTTGGAATCGATGATCTTGAGGGTCTTTTCAACCCTGAGCAGCTCTGAGCACTGCTCTTGCATCCACTCAGTGCCACAGCTTTTCAATAGCTGCAGGCATAGTGACACAACCACCTTCCTGGGCATCCTCAGTCTCTGTCAAACTCCAGTCATTGCTCCCTAGAGCAATGACTCTAGTCATTGCTCTCCTGTCAGCTGTTTAGGGTTACTGAGTTGGTTTTAGGTTGGACTGGATGATCTTTAAGGTCTTCTCCAGCCTCATCAGCACTGTGAGACTGTGATTCTGTGACTGTTGAAGATGGTCTGTTAGGCTGTATTCCCTAGGTAACTCATGAAGCAAGGAAAGGGCAAAGACGTTCAACTTTGTCTGGATGCCTAATGAAGTAGCTGTATGAGTTGTCTGTCCCTGGGCTGCCCAGGAAAGAGGGCTCTCCCTTGAAAAATCTGTTAATATAGTAGCTGTGGGCCTGTCCTTCAAACCCCATTTTAGCTTATTTCCCAGCAGGATTAATTCTGAATCTCCCTACTTAGGCCAATGAAGTTTCACCTTTTATTTGTTTAGAACATGAAGCCACAGTTCTCGAGGAATCACTCTGTCACTGTGAACCCTTCATCACGTTATCCCACACTTCCATTCCCAGCAGACCTACCACCATTGAAGACAACCTCCCCAGCCATATGCCTTGAGAGAAGCCTGACTATTAGCATCAGCTCCTTGCTATAGCAGGATAGGCCTGAGGAACCTCATGAACCTTCCCAAAGCACAGGAAGTAGGACTAAGGATGTAACTGGAGCTGAAGTGGAACAACAGTTTTAGGAAGTCAGTGCCTCTGAGGTTAAATCTCCAACCTTGTCATTTTCATAGAGTACAAGAACCTGCAACCTTCAAGCATAGATTAAAAATAGAAAGAACTTTTCTATGATCCAGCTCCTAATTTTATCATTTTCCAGCCAAAGGCAACGATTTCTCAGGAGCACTATTGCTTGTTTGCAGTCCCATTTAAACGTAGTTTAAAATGGGGAGGAACATCAACTTGGATTGCAGCTTGACTTCAGGGAACATGTCAAACGACACACAATGAAACAGAAAAGCCACTCTAGTGCTTAGTTTTATTTCTAAGCTGGGTTTAAAATGCTTTGGGTTTGCCTGTGAATCATGAAGATGTGTTCTTTTTGTTTCAGCTCTGGGCCTGGGTCCATTAATCCACAGGAATCTCCCATCTCTCAGTCCATCCTCCATCCCCTTAAAACCTACGAAGGTTTTAAATGCATTAAAACAATTTAACCATTGTTTTCTCTCTGAAAATCCACACAGGTGGATTTTAAAGCACTTAGAGGCACAAGCTTTGCTCCAGGGCCAGACTACTCCAAGAGAATTCAAAGGAAAGCAACATATACTTAGTAAGACGTTTAGGATGAGACTGAGGGGTGAGTTGGGTCTAGTAGTCATGACACAGCATCTGGATCCAGCAACTGTCTGCAAATGTCCTACCTAACAGAGCAAGTCTGGCTCTGCTGAACTGTTCCTATTCCCTTTTGGAGACCAGTTTATTATTGAAATTACTCCTTTACTTTGGAAATAGAGCCTTCCCAGATGAGAAACTGCCTATGACCCCACCTATGCCCATAGCCCATCACAATGGGAAGGAGTTAGGTGCCTATCTCTTGTTTTTTAACAACAAGATCATTAAAAAAAAATCTCAGTGTTGGAATCAAGTTCGTGTCCTCCGTCAGGTATAACCATTAGCCAGATTATTTGAACCAACCTGGGTGTTTGACAGACGTTTTGGGGAAAAAATATGTAAATACTGAGTGTGTCTACTCGTTAACTGTATCACAGCTCCCACCCTGTAAGTAATCAGCATTTGCAGGCTCAACATGTCAGATGTGATGAGAAAAGAGATAGCTGAGCATAAACAGGAAGGGTTTGTGTACAAACAGCTACCCATTGAACTCAGAACTCTCCCAGCTCTGCCTCTGGGAGTAAGGGGCAGGGTGGGTTGTGGTGCAGGGTGGGTCTGTGCAGGCAATGCAGGTTACCCTGTGCTCTTTACCACCGAGCGGGCTTGCGCCTGGGCAGAGCCTGCTCTGCTGTAGTTGTACCTATGGTAATCTTACCTGTCACATCACTTGTGACATGAACATGACTGATTTTAGGTCTTATGCAGAAGAGAACTGTGCCATTACCACCAGTGTCAAAGAACAGCTCAGAGAGGAAATTCTTAGGAACTCTGATGGCCAATTACAGGAGCAACGTGACTTCAGAGCATTGCAGTCACACGCTGGGTGGTATCACATGGAAATTACTCAAGGAACTACTTTTAACCTGGAAAGACATAAATGTACTCTTCTCACCTGGTACTTAAACGGTCAAAGCTCAGTTTGAGTTAGGGACCAGATGAACTTGCTATCTTAGCAGTCCACAAGTATCACACATCCAGTCTGGCTTTGCTAAGGGTCCAAGCCAGAAGCTAGGGAACTCCTTTCCAGGTTTCCACTTTACAAAGCTTTTTGCCCCTATGTTAAAAACTAACGGAGCAGCAGTAGGGTTCAGGAATGATGAGGGACCCGTCTGAATACAGCATCCCAGGGAAATTAGTGGGACCACTGCACCAAGATGGTTAACCTCGTCAAGAAGTGAGCACTGAAGGATGAGGCCACACTGCACAACCAAAGTTAATGCCTTGGAAATCCTGCGTCTGTGAAACGCTCAAAGGGATTTTTCATCTGGAGATGTGTAGAGGGAGATTGATCTACACTGACTGGAGACCCTGTGATGTTTTGTACTGGACAGGCTAATGAAATTCCAGGAAAGAAATAGGCATCTTGTTTCACGTAGGTTTTCCTTTCATTATTGCAGTACAAGGTTTGGCTTTTCCAGGTAACTTCTGGGGCAAAGATGAGGAGATATTGGACATAATAGGGCTTATTCCTTGAATGGAATCCAATAGTCTCAAACTAATTTCCAGCCCTTAGAATAAGGTATTCCTCCTGGGGACGGCAATATCTGTGGTTTCAATCTCTCACATCCTACCCAACTGTTTCCTCATTACGCTCTCAGGTTTCTTCGTCACTGCACAGTTTATACAGGCTCAGATGTAATCAGTAGCAAAACATTCATCAACATGAACCCCTGTCTTTCTTTTTTTCCCCTTCAAAAATACCTCCAAGCTCGATAAATATTTGTCAAATAAACATTTCCTAGACTGCTACCCACTTCCCTCTCCTTTAGATCTATTGAACCTTTGGATTCCTCCCTAGGATTATAGATACTGGTATTTTCTTCCACCATGTAGAAGATCTGATATAAAAACATCATGCCTCTCGACTCTGAGCGCCTAAGTTGCAGACCCAGCTTTGCACACGAAAAGCCCTTCTGTGCTTAACTAACATTTCATTTCGAGATTAGGGGATTTTATCTTCTGAATTCTAATTAAGGTTCTCACTCGGCAAAATATTTTACCCTGTGCTGTGCTTTATCAAAGTGAAAAATTAATTCTATCATTTCCAGCTCCACAGTAAATGGGTGCTCCTGCTTAAGCTCTCACGGTGATTAATGAGCATAAATTAAGGCTTACAAGAGTACTGAGATAGGGAAATCCTATTCTCCATCTCACGGTACAGGAAACCAAGACACAGCTTCTGCCAAGAAGTCAGTGCTAAATCAAACACTCCTCCTCTGCTGTCTTCTAGCCTGTTGGCCACTCCAGATCATTCCAGGGTTGGCTATCGTGTTTATTTTTCCATTAGGTGCTCATCAGAAACTGATGTTGCCAAGCAATTGCAATGATGCCCGTGCTGCTTCCTCCCCTCTCCCCTCCACCTCTGTCTTTTTCCTATTCCCCCCTCAGAACTGTGAGGATTTCTGGTTCTAACCCTCTGTTGCCATCACAGCACCTTACATCTGTTTCAGGGCAGAAGCATTCAGGAGGTGACAGCCCGAGCTCTTGCAGGTCCCTTGTGGGATGCAAACGTCTGGGGGTTGGGAGTGTGAAAGATTCCATTGAGTTGTGTACAGAAAAGCAGCTGGGGTCTCTGTACTGCAAGCTGTGCTTACACTCCACAAAACATTTCCAGGGGTTTTCATACAGCACGGATGCCTTCTGCTCAGGAAAGATTGTGTTCAGCTAAAGACCTTGGGTTCTGACAAGGAATCTCTTGAAAAGCTCACCGAGGAGTTAAGATGCTGCTGCCTCTGCACTCAAGTTTATGCCCCCTAGACAGCAGCAGGGAGTGTGCTTGTGCCACAGCTGCTCCAGTGGTTTTGCTGGGGCCTTGGCTTGGCTCCCCAAGGACCTGGGCTTACACTACAGCTGGGAATCAGAAGTGCTGAGGCACGTTGCTCTTGGCTGGCTTAGAGCAGCGACTGCATCCTCCAGTCAAGGCTAAGGGATCTGTTTGACTTCTTCTGCTCCTTGGCCTCAGTGCCAAGATTTCCACTTCCCAGTGAAACCTGCATTCCCACAGTCTGGTCACTTATTTCTCACTGGGAGGGATCCTGGAGCTAAAAGCTGGCATCTTATATCCCAGAGAGAGGCAAAGCATGCTCAGAGAAATTTATACTAAGGAGCTTACTCCCCAACTCTCAACTTCTATTTCCATTTAGACAACGAAAGAAGCACCCTCCTCCCTTCACATACCTGAGAAAAAGAACGACAGAGAGCCGAGACCCCCGACCTTGAGTCCCTCCTCAGGCTTGGAAGACTCGAGCTCGCAGCACCCTCTAGCCCGGAGCCCAGTCAGTGCACCAGCCAGTGCCCCAGGCGCAGGGGCAGCGGGGCTGGGAGGCAGCGCAGAGTGGCCGGAGCTGGTCCCTGAGGCAGGAGCAGTTTAAAAGCCTCTTCTGGACAGGTGTTCCGTGCTGGAGAATCGAACCTGGAACGTTTTTCCGGCCTCTACCATCAGGTGCAGAAGAGAACAGCATTGCCATCGTGCTTTCCATCCTCTCCTTTTATAGGCTTAGTCCTGATGCTCACACCTGCCAGAGCTGCAGGTCCAGCTGCTGTGCATCAGTGAAACCAGCTGGAGCCGCTCTGCTTTACTCCCTGTGTCCTGCCCATTGATACCATGGGCTGGAAGCACAGGCACAGCAGCAGGCTGCTGGGAGGCAGATGTGCAACCTTGCCACTGGCTGAGGGGGAAAGGAAAAGCAGAGCAACCAGAGGCCAATAGCCTAAGCTAGGGCCAGGACCAAGGCAAGGGTGGCCTGGCCCTGATACCATCCTCCTCTGTGCATCACGCTGAGGCAGGGGAAGTCTGGAATGGGCTTCTCCTTCATGCCACAGCTGTGTCACTACAGCCAGAGACGGTGCCTACCATACACCCAGAATGACTGTGCCTCCAGCCATGGGTGCCCATCACCAAAACTAGTTCCAGTCTCAGTTCAGCTGGGCTCACAGCATTTCTTGCAGTTCACTGAAGGCAGTTCCCTCATTACCTCATACTCTTTGGAGATGGCTAATAAGCCTGTAGAAGCAAAGAGCTTGCTCTGAGGAAGACATCAGGAACCCACAACACCCCCACTTGGAGCAATGTCTTTTTTAGAGAGAGAATTGGAAGGTCTCTACCGAAGCAAGAGTTTTCTTACTTTAGAAAGCACATATCAACTTAGAGAGATGTCAGAGCATAACAAGCATAAACGATACTGAAACAGCTGCTTTGTGAAATCCTATAGTGGGAGGTTATTTTCTAAACTGTTGAGCATTGGCAAAGGTTACTAATAGTGCTCCAGCCCACACTCAGGCTACTGTTCCAAACGGGATGTGTGGTGTCCCAGAGTGACTGTTCTCCCCAGCTGCTCTTGTAGCACTTTGTAGGACCTGACAAATATGAAATGATTTAGGGAGAAAAGAGGGATGTGCAGTTCTGCTTCGTGTGGTTTCTATACCTCTGAAACCGTTCTGAGTACACTCCGGGCTCTAATTCAAACCGTGTATGTTTCCTGTAAGGAAGAGAAGGAATGGACAATTCAGAGGCACCCGATGGAAATCATTGCTGCTTTCTCTGTTTGCTGCCTTAAGCACACAAACATGCTGCTTAGGTTCACCTGGCTGCTGGATGTTGATGTTAAATACAACTGTTTGTATTAGGGAGGCGCCAGGTAAGCTGTGACTACAAGATCTCTGGACTAAAGCGCTGTCGTCTTCTCCAGAGAAGCCTCAGCACTGAATCAGCAGGAGGCTTGGCGCAGGCACAGGGACTCCTGCAGAGATGAAACTTGTTTTCCATCTGCTGTGACTCACAATACAGCACTGCCAGGACAAACCACAGCTCACCCATCTGCCGTGAAAGGCTCTGAGAGTTTTCTGCATATACCTGAGCTTCCTGCTGCAGCACAGATGTGTGACTTTCACAGCGAAAGACAACCCTAGCCCTGCAGTTATTTTTGTGGGGGCCTGGGAAATGGGCTCAACTTTTAAAGCCTTCATTGCAGGTTCTCTTTTGGAACTTGAAGAGACTGGCAGAAATGCTCTAACTCCCCTTCAGGCTTCAGATGAGTGAAAGGATGAGGGGTAATGCAGCACACTGTGAGAAGTTCAGTGTAAATCAACATCAGACCCAAAGCAGCTTCATGTTCTTAGCCCTTGGTGCAGAGAGTGACCCTTATATGGGATGGATTCTGTGTGGGTTGACTGCAATGATGGAAAAGAGTTTTGGAGCTCACTGCCTGGAGGAAGTCATGAGGAGGGGGTGGTGTGCCTGAGCTGCCTAGGGGATGTTCCTGCCCTTTCATGGCAGCCTGACACATCAACCCAACCTTTGCCTGGCCAGGCTCTAGCAGGCCTTGCTCTAGACATCTCCTGTAGGATGCTGTGTGCTTGGTTATGTTTTACACATGAACCCTTAGGCTCAAAGAATGACAAGCTTAGAAAAAGCCTGCATGGCTCTTTAATGCCACAGTGGTCTGCTCAGGGTGCTCTGGCCATAGGAAGAAACCAGAGACACCAGTGGTCATTCTTGTAGGGCTGGGCTGGCCTCCTGCAGTGCAAAAGTACCCATTGAATGGCTTTCAGGGATCTCAGTGGATAAATCCATAGCACACAGCTAAATGGATGAGCAGCGTGCGGGTGAGGACTTCAGCTGAGATCAAGTTCAGAGAGTAGACAGATCCCAGAAGAGTGTTAGGTACTGAGACAAGAGTCCAGGAACACAAGTCATGGAATCCAAACCTAAAGGAGAAGCAGTTTGAATGGAATGATCACAAAGAGCAAAGTCCACATTCCAGCACTGAAAGCATCTATGGGGAAAGGGATCTTGGAGCCAAGAGAAGGTGGAGGGCTAAGAGGAACAGCAATATCCCCAGCCAGTAATGGAGGTTGAGCTTTCCCGTCTGTACCGCAGCTGTAGATCAGGGATGATGTGAAAAACAGCAGACACACAACAGCCCAAAAGGCAGTGTTAATTAAATTGCATTCAAGCTGGCCACATCCTGCTGACCACCTCCTGGCAACTGGGAGCACCAGAGAAACTCTCATCAGCAAAGCTGCACTGGTGGATGTGTCTGGTTGTGAAGGATGGGCTACACCATCCTGCCTGGGCAGCAAGGGGTGGAATGAAGCCTCATGGGTCCCCTGTCCCTCTTCCAGGTCTTCATTGTGACCCCTTCCCCAGGCAGTCATGTAGAAAACCTCCAGTCCAAGAGCGGATTCTCCCCCCACCCTCATTCCTCATCTGCCACCTCCCACCACTGCTCTCTCCTGAGATCTTATGAAGGGTGCACAAGGACTCGGTGCCAGACTCTGAAGGGCTTTCAGGGTATCTTGCCTGTGGGGGAGCTTGACCACTGTTGATTGTCTTCTTTCCTTGAGATGAGACTTACACACACAGTTTGCACAGTTCATTAGGGCTGGAAGGGATCTTCAAAGGCCATGGGGTCCAACCCTTCTGCTCAAGTGGGATACAGATTGCTGAAGAGCGTAACCACCTAAAAGCCTAAATCCAACTACACAAAACCTCATCCAGATGGGTCTTGCAGAGAATTGGACTCCCCACCTTCATCCAGCCTGACCTTGAACACCTCCAGGGATGGTGACTCGACTCCCTCCGTGGGCAGCCCGTTCCAAACCCGGATCACTCTCTCAGTGAAAAACCTTCTCCTGATGTCAAGTCTAAACCTCCCCCCATGGATGGAGCTGAAGACTGTGACCCCTTGTCCTGTCTCCAGTGTCCAGGGAGAACAGACCGACCCCCGCCTGACTCCAACCCCCTTTTGGGGGGTTAGAGACAGCAACAAGGGCACCCCTGAGCCTCCCCTTCTCCAGGCTGAACAGCCCCAGCTCCATCAGCCTCTCCTCATGGAGGAGGCTCTCTTCCAGCCCCTTGACCATTCTGGTTGCCCTTCTCTGGACTCGTTCCAGCCCCTCGCCATCCTTCCTGAACTGAGGGGCCCAGAACTGAACACAACACTCCAGGGGCGGTCTGACCAGAGCTGAATACAGGGGGAGGAGAACCTCCCTCTCCCTGCTGGCCACACCATTCCCATCCAGCTGAAATCTCCTATACCCTGGTAAACCTTACTTCATGCAGCAGATTTCTAAGAGAAGGATGACAGACAAATGCAGAGTATTTTGCCCCTACGCATGAGCAATACCAAAGTACTGCTGTGTCAGGAAGGGACCTCTCCAGGAAACAGTCTGTAGCAGCTCTTGCAGCCAAACCACAGTGGTGGTGTTGAAAGACACACAAACCCTTTCCCTTCCACCAGCTGGCCAGAAGACAGGAAGGAGTGAGAGCTGCAAATTGCCAAATTAAGCTCAGACAGAGTCTGTGGCCGCTGTCATTAGGAGAAACCCTGCAATAAATGTTTACTAAAGTGTTTCAGAAATAATGGCTCTCTGTAGAGCCGGGTTGAGAAACCTCCAGCAGAACAGGTTTCAGCAGAGAAACGCTGATCTGTTGAAATGCTGGGGTCTGTGGAATTGTGTGGGCTTGGTTTGACAACCTCTCGGTGAACTACAGCAGCAATTGCCAAACGAGGGGCTGGGAGCCTGCTGGAAGTTCAAGCAGAAGTGAAGCTCGGGTATGGATCTGGGGCCAGGAGGCCAGAAACAGCTAGCCTGTGGGCACAGTCTGGCTTTGAGGTCTATTTTACACCAAGGCACCGCTTGTGTGCAGAGTGCCCGGGGCATTGGGTAAAGGGGCTCTGAGTCCTCCCCGCTCCGGGAGGTGTAAGGTAGCCAGAAACGCCTGGCCCTTGCTCTCACAGAACGCGTGAGGGGAGACACCGAGCAGCTACAGCAGCCGTAGGAGAGAGCAAAATAGTTTTGATGAAAAATACAAGCAGAAAAAACAAAGTGAGGAGGGTTCAAGGGGATGGAAGCTCTTCCTGAGCCTTGCGCCAAGTCGGGGAGCAAGTTTGGAAAAAAAAGGAGTAAAAGAAGAGAAATAAAATGTTCAAACAAAGCCAGCAGAAACCACATCCACTTTTCAGTTTGAGACAAAACTTCTCAGCCTGGAGAAACTTCCAGAGACTCTTCCACTACCTGAAGGGGCTACCTGAAGGAAAGCTGCAGAGGGATTTGTTAACAGCTAAGGGAGAAAGGAGAACAGTTCCAAACTGAAAGGGTAGATTAGACCTTAGGATGGAAGTATTTACAGGTGAAGCACTGCAACAGGTTGCCCTGGGAAGCTGTGGCTGCCCCCTCCCTGGAAGTGTTCAAGGCCAGGTTGGATGGGGCTCTGAGCAGCCTTGGGCTGTAGTGAGCGGTATCCCCACCCCAGGGCAGAACTAGATGGTCTCTAAGGTCCTTTCCAGTCCAAACCATTCCATGGCTCTGCAGTGCTGGGTTCTGTCCTGCAGTGGTCTGGGTTTGCTTTTTTCTTGACAATCCTAAATGTTTTGAGAACTTCTCAATGCAATTGAAAAAAAACCCACTGTTCTTGGTATTGAGGAGGAGGAGAAGGGGAGGGGGAAGGAGGTTACCTCAGGGGGTGACCCACAGCAGCCCTCGGGCTGTGCCAGAATGCAGCCCTGGTTCTGCTAGGTATTCCCTTCTCCCACTACTGCCTTTCCTAGTTGGACTGTCCCTTCCCAACGTGGCACCGTGGCAAGCATGCCCATAAAGCCAGCTCACCCTACCACCTAGAAAACCACTGGCCAAGGAAACAAGTGCCTCAGGCTCGTGCTGCTCTTGGTGAAGCCAGGTCTCCTATGCTGGGGCTTCCCCGAGCCTTCCAAAACATCTGAACTCTGGCACCCTACCAAGGGGTGAGTACCATACCTGGAGATGGAGTGACTCCTCTGCCCACATCTCTCACACGGGACTTGCATGGTGCTGGCAGACATCATCCCCGAGTCACATCAAGCCTTCAGCAGAACTAGGTCTTGAATATCTCTTGGCTGGCTCCTTCCCAGCCTTGCTCCTGGTGTGATGGAGTAGCTGGTGATTGTTGCTGAGGCTCCTGGGCTGGAGCCTTCTGAGAGCTGTGAGACGGAGGTGGAGGGAGAAGAAGCACGAAACATGTTGGCTGGAGGTATGGCATGGAGCTGGATGTGCCAATAGCTTCAGCATCTGAGTGCCAAACTTGGGACAACCTCAAGTGCATCAAACTTTGACTATTGAGCCCTGGGCTCATACAGCCAGTCGTCCTCATGCTCTCCACAGCCTCAGCATGAGCCTCAGTCCTTGCAGCTCTGACACTAGCAGGCTTATGGCTTCACATACTTGCTGGCCAACCCTGCCAGCAGCAGGATATGAAGGGGGAGCAATGTCCCTGAGCAACAGGTGTGTCTCTTCCAAGCAGTGTCTGGTGCCACCTATCCCATAGCACACTGCTCAAACAGCTCTGTGCTGGCTGTCCTTCTAACACTAAACCCTCCACCACACGGTGATGCCAGGATCACCCAGAGCACAGCTATGTGTGCAAAGCTATGGGATGGCTTTACTGGCCTTGTTCCCACGTTATCTCTTCTCCTTCAGATTGAGCCTGGGTCAGCCTGCAGCTCACCAGAACCCTTGCTGGTGGTCCTGGACCTGACACAGCTGGTGTTTAGTGGCCTAAGAGTTCCTTCTAGAAAAGCCTGAGCTGATAGTGTGTGAATGCCCTCCCCCTAAGCAAAGGAGAGCACTGGCACCAAAGTGCTTGTGTGGATGCCCGGGTTTCTTCTTTTGAGATCCCGTGACCCTTAGCACCCTGCACGTCCCCTTTCTGCCAGGAGAAGCAGCTGAGTCCCTCAAACACTGCCTTGTCTTCCTATTTATCTGAGGCTTCCACCAGTCCCTCCAGCATGACTGACCTCCTTCTGCTTCACATGGTCCCCTGGCAGGAGCGATCTTGGGCACAGCACAGACATTGCCACGCTTCATCCCCTCCTGAGGTGGCAAACACCCCTGAGATGGTGTGCTGAGAGCAAACGCCCTGGCATCCTCCTCAAAGCAAAACCTCGAGTGGCTGTGTTGCAGAGTCCTGTGGGTGCAGCACTTGGACCCTGGGTGCCAGGGACTGCCTGGCACGTGCCTGCCTCAGCACACTCACGGAGATGATCCCAGCAACAGCCAAAATAAAGTGACAGCAGAACTGTACTGTCAGAGCCTGAGGTTTGAAAGCTCTTTAGCAGAGGCACTAAGCATCCTTACTCACCTCATGTGCACAGGAAACCTATTAGGAACACGCAGACCATGCTATCAATCTAGGTCACAGTGGAAAAGGAGAGATGGGAGTAGTGGAAGGTAAGAGAATGAGAGACTGCGGAGAGAAAATGATTTCAGGAACGACTGCAGTCTGTGATGCACTGATCAATGATGCTGAATAAAAAGCCACATGTTCCATTTGTACAGAAAAATATGGTGAATGAATGCAAAACCAATGCAATCCCTCAGAAAATCGAGATCTGGGCTGAACAAAAATGCATCTGGCAACCTCTTGGTCGTTAAAATATTTGCCACATGAAGCCTTGCAGGTCCTCTTTATGCCAACTCTGCACCACACTTGAGCAGGCTGGAGTCCTGTTGTCTCACAAGTTCTCCTCCACAGCCATAGAGAACCCAAAGATCTAGGGTACCTAGCAACGATCAACCATGACAGGAGTTAGATATCTTGGTACTTTTGGGGTGGCATGAACAAAAATAAGGTCGATAGCCCTCTTGCTCCATTTAAAGGCAACCGAGCCTCAGCGATCCAGCAGCCAGCTAGTTAACACAGGAAACCCAGAGGCTTCCAGGAAGAGCCAAGTGTCTGCAGCCTGTGTGGCTGCTCCCAGGGAGTGATCTATGCCTCCTGTGACCCTGGCCTTTTCCACTCCATGCTGCTGCACTTTCAAGTTGTCCCAAGGAGGCCCTCCATGCTGGCCTTTGAAGAGAGTACCGTGCTGCCCAGGTGGGATCTGCTCCCTGGCACTGATGGAGCAGCACAGCAGAGGCCAACAGCAAATCCTACTGTGTGAGGCTCTGCTCTCACTCTATTTCATGGTAGATCAAGCTGTTACCTGCTGGCTAAAGTGATGCACTTTATAAAAGACTGCATTTTGTTAGGTGCATTAATAGCACTTTGAAATACAGAGCCCACGGGAGAGACACTGAAGTGGTTGCCCACCGTGGTTAGGGAATCATTCCAAAAGCTCTCCAGGCAAAATATTTTGCAGTGCCAGCTGATTTCTTTCATTCTCTCTCTTCCCTCCAGTGGAAGAGATCTTTTCTGTCAGCATCTGCATGAATTATCTGATCGTTTGTCGCATTTGAGGCTGAAACTGGAAACACAGAGCATTTACTTGTCGGGTGATTCTACAAGCTGAATTTGGTCATGGTAGCCACCAACAAGATGCTTGTGCTTTCTCTTCCTGGAGGGCTCTCTCTCTGTGAGAAGTTTTCTGGGCAGAGGCAGTTTGTTACAGATCTCCAAGCTACATCAGCCAACAGCAACATGAAAAAAAGGGAATCAGATGGGATAAATAGGGCTCCTTCTTTAATTTGTTTTAATTAAGGACGTTTGGGCCAAGCTGTGTGGATCAGGACACGCATGCATGCTAGGACAGTTTCTTCCTGAAAGCCTAGAGTCCACAGAAGAAAAGATCTTACCAGCAGCAAGCTGCAGAGACCTGCTGCACATCTCCTTGGATTTAATCCCATCTAAGTCCTGGTGCACAGAAAACAATGGGAATTTGTCACCATTAGGGCTTAAATCTCTAGTAGCTGATGCTAAAAGCCAGGAAGAACGTTTTTAACATAACCTTTGAACCCCAAAGGGCTAAAGTTCACCTTGGATCAAAGAGGGGTCTCTAAAGAACTCCGTGCTACACAAGGAGGGTACCACAAGGATGCCATATACAAACTGCATTGCCTCTCTGGAATGCCTCGCTTTCTGTTATTGCTTTTGTCCTCTAATAGCAGATCCAGGGTCCCAAAGCAGAACTTTGCATTCAAATTCTAACAAAGGCTTTGCCAACTTCAACTTAATGGCTGGTTCAGGAATCCCTTCCCCTCTCAGGACAGGCAGGGTTTGAAAGGGAGTGCAAATGAAGTGGTGCCAACAAGAGTGGGAAGTTACAGAGACCTTCCAGTTGTCTTAATTAACTGAGTCCCCAGAGCACACAGTGGCAGGACAATGGCACCAGGTGGGTGAACAGAGACATGGCCAATTCAACTGAAGAGTTCATGGTACCACCTGAATTCTCTTTCTAGCACTCTGCCTCCTCAACTCAACCGGTGGCTTCTTCTGCACCCATGGGAATCCTCCAGCACTCAACTGTGGGAAAAGCAAGGGTAATCACAAGTGTATGATTCCTCTCTAATCCAGTCCAGGAGCTGTACAGCTAGGGTTGGGAATAAATGGTTGCTGTACTGGAGCTCACTCAGCCTCTCCTGCCTGCAGCTCTCTATGACTTGGAGATGCACAACTGGACAGAGGTTTGGGTTGGTCTAGTAAGAGGCTCTTCATTGGAGTTACAAATGAGCATAAACTTGCTAGAGTCTCAGCAACAAAATACAGATCATAGAACCATAGAATGCTCGTGGCTGGAAAGGACCTCCAGGATCACCAAGTCCAGCCCTCATCCCAACACCTCCCCAACCCCAAGTGCTCTACCCACTCACCTGTTAAACACCTCTAGGGATGGCGACTCCACCACATCCCTGGGCAGCCCATTCCTGAGAGCCTGCCATGCTCTCAGCAAACAATTACATCCTCAGATCCAATCTAAACCTCCCCTGATGCCACTTGAGGCAGTTTCCTCTTGTCCTATCATTAGTAATCTGGAAGGAGGAGGCTTCTGCCTGGAAAACCTCAGCGACACAGGAGTGTGTGAACTTTGCAGAGTGTGAAGAACAGGCTGAAGACATCACACTGAAGCCACAGTCACCAGCTCCCTATCACAAAGGTGATGTGTGCCCTCCCAGAGGCCATTGGCCTCTTATCCTCAGGCAGGCTGACTGAGGCCACCCTGCTGGCTGGAGAGTTGTAAAGCTGAGAGATACAGGCAGGTTCCATTGCTCCTGCACAGACTTTCAGGTGGGAAGAAGGGAATCTATCCAGGAAACTCAGATGCTGGTTAGACAATCTCCTCTCATGAATGGTTAGAGCTGAAAACTCCAGAAAACACAGGGAGAGCCTGAACTACAAAGGATCTGAATGATTTCTATTATTTTTTATGACAGGCTACTGAAACCATCTGAGAGGAGTCGCCAGCCCCTATAAAGCATTACTACCATGCTTACCACTTACTGCTGGATAAAAATGAGGCTAAATTCTGGGCACTCAGTTACTGTCTTTAGTTTCCTCACGCTGTTTTGGCACACACGAAAAACTATGTAGAGTAGGAGGGTCCAGTTTTCCAACAGCCTTTTTGCATTGCTCTCACACAAAGTCTACTGATGCCTTGCAGATCAGAACTAGAGAAACACTGAATAAGATGACACTTTGAGGTTCCTTTCCATCTTGCTTTTTAAGAACCTCTCAACCTGTCACAGCTGCTCAGCTGCCTCACGTGTTAACGTGGAGGGCAGCCTTTTGACTGGGGTCAGTGCCTATCATTTCAGGAGCTACATAAACACCTGGAAGCTAATGGGGTCAAACCTTTCTCCCTCTCCATTGTCCAAGGCTCAATAGCAGTCTCATGGTGTGACAGCCCTGTCTAACCCCATTCAGAGTGCAGCTGGACCCCGCTGAAGACAAGCACTCAGCTTTGGAGGTGCTTGCAAGACAAAGGTGTTCCAGATGACGTAGAAAGCAGCAATCAGTATTCGTGCTGCTTTCAGTACCACAATTTTTCCTTCATGCCTGTGTCCTAGGCTGACCACCAAGTTCAGCTAGAGAAGAAAATCCCTCTTCCTGATATTTGGTCTCTGATACTCAAGAAACTCGATACTAGCTCGGAGCACATCTAAAGATTTCATTTCCTATTTAGCCAAGAAGCCTCCATCACTTTCTCTGCTCCCCCCTGCTAGCAGAGAAGCTGCAGAGAAACCACAGAGCAAGAGGACACTGGAGCTTTCCACTTGCCCTAAAATGGGCTCAACAGTCAGAGAAGCTACTGAAAAGTTTTGCTCTACCCTGTTTTGCTTTGTGTGTCTCCCAATGGCCCTGCTGGCAGTGATGTAAGCAAGTTTCTAGTGCTCACAGTTTCTAAAGGACATATAGGATAGAGCCCCTTCCCTCGTAAGCATCCGTGGCTTTGCCTCCCCTGCAAAGAGACACAAAGGAGCATAAAGTTATAATCTTTATGAGACCTGATTAATTAGCTATCAATTAGGAGATCTGGGCCTCTGACATCTGGAGGGCTTTCAGAAAGTTACCCTCTATAAACTCTCAAAATGGGCAGCTTTCCACTGCTGGAGCGTATGAAGTAACTGAGCAGAGGAGTTCTATTAAATCCAGACACATCCAGTATTTAATGCCAACGAGGTCCTACTGACAAGGGAGGGATACGCTGGCTATCTGGTTTATGTCATGCCCTTCCTTTACCCCTTTTGCACAGGACGAAGGTGGAATGACCTGGAATAACGGCATTGCCCTGCTGTTACGTTTGCTGTAGCTGGCACGTCGTATTGTTTTGGTTATTGAGGGTTCACAGCTTTCATGTGTTGCAATCAAGGAGTTTTAAGGCTTTTCCCACCATCAGTATCGAGCGCAGCTTCCAACTATCCCTTGCTATTTAATTCCAGATGGATCGAGTCTTTAGTACCGCCCGCAGGCACATTACTAGCTAATGAGTTGCACTGCTCTGAGATCATCGCTGCAAACAGTATTTCCTTGGAAAATATTTTTCCTTCAACCCTAAGAAATGGCAGAGGTACACGCGGTCGAGATTTATAGTCTGGCGAGATGCTTGGCACTGGAGTTGCAAGCAACAATGGTTACGCTTGTATTCCCTGTTTACAGTTCTCTTCCTGCAAGGATGTTGAGGCTTAAATCAAGCAGTCAGCCCTGCCGCAATGCTGGGCACAGGGGTGCACGTTGCAGGGACTTCTACTGCTTTCTCTGTTGATTTCCCCCCCCTCCTTCACACTCACAAATGCACTAATCCTAGCAACCACCCTGGCAGGGAAGTGAAGTGGTTTCTCCTTTGCAAATGCCAGACATGCTTAGAAGCTGAAGATGCAGCCAAATGCTTAGTGAGCTTCTGCATCCAGCTCAGGGCAGGATGTCACCACAGGGAGGCTGTGCAGCTCTCAGGATTTTCCTTATCCTGAGACCTGCAGCCTTAGTTCTGGAATTGAGTCATTGGATGGTGGGAGCACACAGGCTTTCCAACCAGCCTTCCCAGGAAACCTGCACCTGCTTTTGATGCCTGCTGAGGCATTCTTGTAGATGCTATCGGACAAGAGACTACTTCTGCAGCTCCTTTGAAAAGCTGAACTAATGGCCTCAGTCCTCGGAGGCCTTTAAATACCTCTTGAAACTATTGATGTCTTGCCCACAGTTGCTCGGAGGTACTATGACAGAAGCAGAAGCCCAGTGGGGTCCCCTACCTCTCGGCTGGCTGACCCTGTCCTGTTGGCAGCCTCCCACCAGCTCAAAACCCACCAGAGACCCTCAAGCTCGAGGTATGTTTTTGTTACTGTGCCATGCTATCAACATTTTGATGAAGTCCTGATCCTTTCACTTGACGTTATCTCTGTGGAGTCACTAGGCTTGAGTCCAACCTCAGTGAACTCAGAGTCGTTGAAGCAGTGCTCAGAGTGTTTCCAGTTCTAATCTGAAAACACAGTTTGTGTTTGGGCAGCATTGCAGCAGAGCCATACAACTTTTCCGAGACCAGATCCCAGCCCGAGAAGCCTAATCCAGAACAGTGGCAGGAAACTGTCAAAAGAAGAGCTGAAGAGTATAAATAAAACTCCTAATTACAAAAAAAAATGATTTAATAAACAAAACAATAAGAAATGTTATTATGAAATAGAGATTTAATTGAATGCATACCTGGGAATATGCCAGCTTTCAGGCAATTATAGCGCTTAGAAGGAAGAAGCAGATGATTTCAGGAATTAAAATAAGATGAACAGGATGAAAATGCTTCAAACAAAATTGTACACCTTTGGTTTGGACTCAGTTTCACCTTTAGCAGACAGCTCACGAAGCTGTAGAGCTCTTATATCCAGGTTGTCTCTCAGTCACCACTACAGGAGGAACAAAGGAAAGCAGAAATTTGCTGGGATCTTTCCATGCAAAGGGGAAATAGTTATTCTTTAGTTATATTATTATTTAATATAGTTGATATTAGTTCATAGTTATTATTTAATGAGATTTTCCTGCACCCATCAGACCATCCCCGATCCAGTACAGACAGATGTACAGTGATGCTTATCAAGATGGAGATCTGTCTTTGCACTAAAGCAGCCTGCCTGCTTGCACAGCTCAAGCCAAAGAGAGATGAGGAGGCAGTATAGCTGCAACGTCTTTGTGTGATGGCCAGCAGAAACTTCACAGAAGGAAGAGCTGAAGAGTAAGAACTGAGAAAGATGACTGTACTTTAGTGGAAACAAGAAGCCAAGTAGCAAGTTGGAAAATAAGTCGAGTTTTAGACTTAGTTTCAGGTTCAGTTCAGCAACTAGAGGTGTTCAGTGCCTATGCTTGTGACAGTAGGAAAGTTCAAGCAACTGTAGGTGTTACAGAGCCTAGGCTTGTGACAGTAGGAAAGAGGGATGGATGAATCATCTGGCCCCACCAGCACTGTGCTCCTGCCACATTCTCACATCCACCCTTTGAAACCCCAAATGTTGCTCCTGCTGGAGGTTTTCTCACATCAAAGCCATCAGCGCTTCCCTATCCCTAGGAAATTAACAGTTTTGAGGGTTCACTTTACATCTCTGGGGACTTCCCGTTCTATAAAAATGTTAATTCTTGTGACTTTGTCTTCCTCTCAGTTCCTTCCCTCCTTTCATTTTTATCTCAAGATTAAAGAACTAGCTAGAATATCTCTATTTCCCATAGGAGAGAGATCTAGCACTTTCATGTCTCTCATTAACATCTGGTTGCACTAACCCAGTCCTGAGTACTGCTGATAGACTCTGGCAGGGATGAGAGCAGGTCACCAAGAGCTGGAGCTATCTGGTGGCTGTGGACTTGTCTAGGATGGGGACAGAAGGAAAAGACCCTTTTGCTTCTTCCTTATCTAACCTCGAGGAGGCAAGGCAGGTCTTGATGTGTTCCCTACTCCACTAGTAGTGCCAGATGAGGAAGTAAGGTAGAATTTGGTCAGCCTGAGTTCATTCCTTTAGGCTGTTGCAGTACAGCTCCTTGAGAAGTTCAGCTCTGCTCCACCAGTGCTGCTGGGCAGGGGCTGAAAGTCAGCCAGGAGGTGACACATGGAAAACTCTTCCAACTTTATTTTTGAGAGCAATTGTTTCCTTTCAAGGCAGATCCTACGCTAGAGGCAGGGGCTGAAAGCAGACCTAGAAGCTTAGAGCACCTTTGAGGAGGGCTGGAAAACATCACTTTGACAAAAACATCTTTTCTTGGCTGCTTTTACCCCCCCTGTCTTTGATCGAGAGGTAAGAGCAGATCTGAACACCTCCTAAGCCTTTACATCAAATGCCAAGACTTTTCATCACTTCATCTCTACCCACTAGGCACCAGCACCTTGCCTACTGCAAGGGAAATATCCCCTGGACCGGATCCACATTCCAGTGGTATGGGGTTGCTGCGACTATTCTGGGATTATGATGGGATTATTCTACCTCTAGCTGTTTCACTACATGCCATGGGATTGCCAGTGAAATCCTGAGGGACAGGATAATAGTGGCCCAGAGCTTTGAATTTCATCTGGATCCGAGTCAATAGCTATAATATGTAAATGAAGTAGGCAGTGGATTAAAGCCGTTCGGTCTAAGCCTGGGATGTTCTGGGATGAAATCTGCTTCCCTCAGCCAGCAGAAAGCCTGCTCACTGAGCAGCATCGTTAACTGAGAAGAGTTTCCTTGCCTAGAGTTAGTGGAGCTATCTCCCCAGCTGCAACTTCCATCAACTTGACATCAAGTGTCCCCGTTCTGCAATGATCTTGCAGAAGCGACTGGACAGCTGCTCCAGGGGCTGACTCTCTGCAATGGAGTACAGCATTGGGTGAGGTTCTTCCTACAAAGCTGTGGGAGACCGAGAGCCTCCCACCCCTACTGGTGGGATTCCCTTGGTTTGCATTTTATAAACGTGATTCCAACCTTTTTTTCCCATCCCAAACCGCCTACCCTCTAGGGAAACAACCCTGTGGTCACCCCGTGCAGCAATGCCACTGGAGTTAACAATCCTTTTCCTATTGTACATTATCATCTTGCAAAAAAAGTCCGTGGCATGATCTAGATGTTAGAAGTTAGGGTTACTTGGTTTAGTTGGTTTTAGGTTGGACTGGATGATCTTTAAGGCCTTTTCCAGCCTCATCATCACTGTGAGACTGTGATAGAAAGACCAAGTAAAGCAGAGTTGTGGACCAATGTTCAAGCCGTAGCAGTCTGTAGGACAGGAGCTTTCTGTAGGCTCATGGTACTCAGCTGCAATCTTTTCATGATAGATCTGGAAATAATCTGGGAAGACGCAAGAAGAGAGGTGACAAAGTTTCCTGAGGATACGGGGATTCTCCCAGGCTAAGAAACGGTGCAGGAAGATCCCAGGTTACTGAGACAGAAGAGCTGAGTTGTACCTGCAAATACAATGCTAGTAAGTAGAAAGTAATGCTTGTGGGGAAGGAACAACTCTAGTGATACCTGTTGGTTTGTGTCAAACCTAGGACAGAGGTCCTGGGTTAATTATGCAGCCTATGGAAACAGCTGCCTGCTTGGCAGTGGTCAGCAAGCATGAGGAGCCTTCGAGCATGGATCTACACTGCATTCAGCAAATCTGAACAGGCTGGCTGCTGAAAAGGGCAGTTGTCCCATTCCATTTGCTATGTCCTCCCTCCCTCTCACTTGCACACCCGCCCTGTGCTCACTTGCCTCCTCAGGAAGCAAGCTTACAATAACAGCAAGGTGTCAAACACCTCCAGAAGGATGAAAAGCTGTCTGTAGCATAGGTGTTAGTGATTATACAGGTTAAACACAACTGCTTTACAGGAATCTCCCAACCTGGGATACAAAGCAGCATCCCATCCTACTTTCCTCTCTTCTGGGATCCACTTTCCCCATTCACTTGGGCCATTTGTGCCCATCTCACCCTCCCTCCCCTGCTGCATGGCCCTGCTCTCTAGCCTGCTCTGAATTTCACAGGATCACAGTCTCACAGTACTGATGAGGCTGGAAAAGACCTTCAAGATCATCCAGTCCAANACCTTAAAGATCACCCAGTCCAACCTAAACCCAACCCAGTCACCCTAACATCTGCCATCTAGCTCAGCCACTCAGCACTGCATCCAGCCTGACCCTGAACACCTCCAGAGACGGCGACACGACCCCCTCCGTGGGCAGCCTGTTCCAAACCCGGATCACTCTCTCAGGGAAAAACCTTCTCCTAACATCAAGCCTAAANCAACTTGACATCAAGTGTCCCCGTTCTGCAATGATCTTGCAGAAGCGACTGTGGACAGCTGCTCCAGGGGCTGACTCTCTGCAATGGAGTACAGCATTGGGTGAGGTTCTTCCTACAAAGCTGTGGGAGACCGAGAGCCTCCCACCCCTACTGGTGGGATTCCCTTGGTTTGCATTTTATAAACGTGATTCCAACCAGCTTCATCTAAAACCCTCCTGACAGATGTCACAATGGTTTGTGACGGGGACTGTGCCCAGCGTTATGGAAAAGGCACTGTGGATTCTGCCAAGATTTTGACAGTCAGCTCCAACAGGGGAGGCCAGTGCCTGATGGAACATCAACTGTGATCTCCGGCAGCCCTTGGCAAGGTGATCCCCTGCACCTCACCTGACTTGATTGCTAGAAAAGGACTATTTAGGGAGGAACAAAGCTAGGGAATTCTACAGCTGCAAACAGCAGCGTGTCCTGAGACAGCTGTGCACCCCACAGGCAGATGTACATCTTGAGACAGTTGTGTTCAGGCAGAGCTGTGTGCCATGCAGCCAGCTGTGTACCATGCGAGCTCTGCAACAGCTTGCTGACAGCTGTGCATCCTGAAGACAGCTGGGTGCCATGCAGACAGCTGGGTGCCATGCAGACAGCCGGGTGCCATGCAGACAGCTGTGTGCCATGCAGACAGCCATGCTCCCTGCATACAGGCAGCTGTGCAAGCAGCTGGGCCACAGAACAGCCTTCTGCTCACCACCACCTTACAGTGTGCCAGCACACAGGCATGCCAGCAAAAATGTTTAGTAGAGTCTTCTCCTCCTCATCTCTGTCTGGATGAGATGAGTTAGCCAGTGCTGATTATCAAATAGCACGAGAGGGTAACAGTATGCGCTCAGTTTGATGGAGACAGTTAAAGCAGCAGCATCAAAAGCTGCTCTGGCTGCAGGTCAGGGAGGATGGTGACACCTGGCAGAGACGTCCCCGTGAAACAGTGCTTCTGCACAGCCCGCAGTGTTTCAGACCAGTGTTCTCTGGTGGACAAGGAGCAGAGAGGTGCACTCTCCCTGCACATCAGTCTATTTTAGCAGCACTCATGCATTTTAAAGCAGTTCTTCAGAAACCCACTAACAGCACCTGTTTAAGGCTGCAGACACCCTCACTAACTCTTCTGCACACATGGCTTTGAACTGTGTGTACTTACCTCCCAGTTGCTCTTCTAGCCGGGTCCACGGAGCTCTGTGGTTTGGCAGAGGGTCTAGAGGAAGTGATTATCTTGATCTCAGTTTCTGTTAAGTCTTGTTCTCCACTTGGCTGTGAGGAAAATCTTGTCCCTGCCGTAACACAATCACAGAATAGAGAATTCAGATTGGAAAAGACCTTCAAGGTCACTGAGTCCAGCTATAAACCTCACACTAAACCATGCCCCTAAGCGCCACATCCAGGTGTAATACCCATGTTCAGGCATGGCACTGGTTCTGCTGGAGCTCTAGCTGAGGCTAGCACATGTAACTGTACTCAAGATAACCCCTCCAAGTTCAGTTCCCTAGGGGATCTCAGTTCAGCCTTTACATCCATCATACAAGCTGCCAGGTCCCAGGGAAGGACAGGGAACAGCACAGACCCAACCATTTGGTAGNCCTGACCCTGAACACCTCCAGAGACGGCGACACGACCCCCTCCGTGGGCAGCCTGTTCCAAACCCGGATCACTCTCTCAGGGAAAAACCTTCTCCTAACATCAAGCCTAAACCTCCCTTTCTGTGCCCTGCCAGGCTTTCTAATGTCTTCCTCCTGCAGCATCACCCTGTTGCACACCAGAGTCAGAGCATCACCCTGTTGCAGACCAGCTACACAGCAGGAAATCCAGCTGCTCCTGCATGAAGTACAGTTCATTATGCAGAGAGCAGAGGTCTGAAGTGAATCAGCCTGCGGAAGGTGTGGTGTGCTGCAGGCTTACCCATTCCCCATGTGGAGGAGGCAGCTGCTCTAATCCTCAAATTACTCTTCCTCCTAGGAGGAAAGTCAGAGCAGACACTGTGGAGGTTGTTACACCCGTGCTGGCCAGGCAGCGTCCATCCTGCTGTAGAGTTACTGCCACACGTGCAGGAAACTGGGACAACAGGTAGGGTGGAAAGGTTTCTGGCACCTCTCCCACCTCCAGTGAATGATTGAGCTGTCATGTGGCATTATTAATTATCTAATACTATTAAATATTAAATACTTGGGGGTTATGAGCTCTAACAATACCATGCTGCCTTTCACGGGAGCAATTTTTCACCCTGAGTGCTGAAAGGGACCTTGAGAGGTCATCTAATCTCTTCTCCTGCCCAGGGCAATACCAGCTTCATCTAAAACCCTCCTGACAGATGTCACAATGGTTTGTGACGGGGACTGTGCACAGCGTTATGGAAAAGGCACTGTGGATTCTGCCAAGATTTTGACAGTCAGCTCCAACAGGGGAGGCCAGTGCCTGATGGAACATCAACTGTGATCTCTGGCAGCCCTTGGCAAGGTGATCCCCTGCACCTCACCTGACTTGATTGCTAGAAAAGGACTATTTAGGGAGGAACAAAGCTAGGGAATTCTACAGCTGCAAACAGCAGCGTGTCCTGAGACAGCTGTGCACCCCACAGGCAGATGTACATCTTGAGACAGTTGTGTTCAGGCAGAGCTGTGTGCCATGCAGCCAGCTGTGTACCATGCGAGCTCTGCAACAGCTTGCTGACAGCTGTGCATCCTGAAGACAGCTGGGTGCCATGCAGACAGCTGGGTGCCATGCAGACAGCCGGGTGCCATGCAGACAGCTGTGTGCCATGCAGACAGCTGTGCTCCCTGCATACAGGCAGCTGTGCAAGCAACTGGGCCACAGAACAGCCTTCTGCTCACCACCACCTTACAGTGTGCCAGCACACAGGCATGCCAGCAAAAATGTTTAGTAGAGTCTTCTCCTCCTCATCTCTGTCTGGATGAGATGAGTTAGCCAGTGCTGATTATCAAATAGCACGAGAGGGTAACAGTATGCGCTCAGTTTGATGGAGACAGTTAAAGCAGCAGCATCAAAAGCTGCTCTGGCTGCAGGTCAGGGAGGATGGTGACACCTGGCAGAGATGTCCCCATGAAACAGTGCTTCTGCACAGCCCGCAGTGTTTCAGACCAGTGTTCTCTGGTGGACAAGGAGCAGAGAGGTGCACTCTCCCTGCACATCAGTCTATTTTAGCAGCACTCATGCATTTTAAAGCAGTTCTTCAGAAACCCACTAACAGCACCTGTTTAAGGCTGCAGACACCCTCACTAACTCTTCTGCACACATGGCTTTGAACTGTGTGTACTTACCTCCCAGTTGCTCTTCTAGCCGGGTCCACGGAGCTCTGTGGTTTGGCAGAGGGTCTAGAGGAAGTGATTATCTTGATCTTAGTTTCTGTTAAGTCTTGTTCTCCACTTGGCTGTGAGGAAAATCTTGTCCCTGCCGTAACAGAATCACAGAATAGAGAATTCAGATTGGAAAAGACCTTCAAGGTCACTGAGTCCAGCTATAAACCTCACACTAAACCATGCCCCTAAGCGCCACATCCAGGTGTAATACCCATGTTCAGGCATGGCACTGGTTCTGCTGGAGCTCTAGCTGAGGCTAGCACGTGCAAGATAACCCTTCCAAGTAACTGTACTCAAGATAACCCCTCCAAGTTCAGTTCCCTAGGGGATCTCAGTTCAGCCTTTACATCCATCATACAAGCTGCCAGGTCCCAGGGAAGGACAGGGAACAGCACAGACCCAACCATTTGGTAGCCAGGGTAATGACCTAAGCGGTGCTTGTTTGGACCTGTTATCCTCCTGGTCTTTCAGTCTTCTTAGGTTCCATAGGAGACTGAAATTAAGGTGTTTGCTAATGCAATCACCGAATCATCACAAGCATCTCTGCTGTTGAGCACACATAAGGAAATGGCTTGCACAGAAGAGCCAGAGAGACTCGTATTAGCTAAACGTGCTCTGGGCTCATGGCCCTGAGCTAGCCAACACTGGAGAGTGGGCTTTCAAAAGGGAATATCTGCAGACACTGCAAAATAATTGAACGTATCCCCTCCTTTGGGACACAAACTGGGATTTACTTGCCCCCTGCAGATAGACGTTGGGAGAGAAAGCCAACAATAACGTTAAGGAGCTCAAAGCATCCTTGTTTGGTGAGCTAAGCAAGAAGAGGGCTGAATAGATTGGAGAAGCTTTAATTAGAAATACACAGCTCTCTCACATGGCCAGTGATATCTTAAGCATGCTTTTTCCTGATGCTCTTGCTCTGAAAAGGAGTTAATATCCGTGAAGCTTTTGCAGATCAGGAGGATGAGATTTGCAGTGCACTGGCTGGCTGTGTTACAGCTTCTGCAGTGGGACTTAGGGCCACGGACAGCCCCATCAGTCATTCAGCAATACCACAATGGAACTGAGCTGATCCACACATCACTCCTCTCCGTCTCCAAGGAGCCAGTGAACAAGGCAGTTTATAATCTAGCAACGGACTGTTGTTTGCAACAGCAAAGCAAAGCAGAGACAAACATTCCCAACAGAAAGAGGATCTATCCCCACACTTTTCCATCTCCCTATTTTTCCCCAAATCCCCCACGGCCACAAGAGCTTCATCTGAAACCAGTCAATCACTCACCCACATAAGTATCACCTGAGCCCATTTCAAGTATGCTAGTGCCATGGCACCACTTGGTTGTCATCTCTTCATACCTTCTAAGAGCCCTTTGCTGTCATGCTTTCACAGCACAGAGCTTTCTCAAGCCACTGTTTTCTTGGGGCTCACAGATGGTAGAGCCATACACCCCAAACGTGACACTTGGCACTACTCCACCGCCACACTCCAGCCAGCTGGAGATTGTCAACTGATTCTGCTGCTGCTTCCATCACTTCAGGTCCTGGTCCCACCATTATGTAACCACACAAAGAACCCCTCATGCAACTCTTTTTCTGAATAGTTTTATAGAGCCCTAAGAAAAACACAGGAATATGCACTCAGAAAGTACCAGAAGAGACCACTGTGCTCTGCTCACGGATGGAAAACAGCTAGAAACCTTTTCTCTACAGGTTTGCATGGTAAAAACCCCCTGTTCTTTCATGTCTTTCTTCTCCATTGGCTATAAACGCTGATGAAAAGTACTGGCTCACGTAGCCCAGCTCCTCCTCACTCCTAGGACTTCTCTGTAGAGCCATTAGTAGGGGCTGGGAACAGGCTATTCTGAACAGCACACCTCATCAGTTTTCTGCACTTGGCTTTGTCACCTAACTACCTGCAGCACAGCATGTGCCTCTTGCATTACCTGCAAAAACAATGACATCAGCAAGACTGCTGAAATGAGGGGGTATCAACTCCTGTCTGATGGGCAGACTTAGTTGTTAGAATATAGTTGTTAATTGCCAACTGCTTCAGTCAGTGTTCCTCAGCCTCCCCTGATTCTGGTTTACTTTAGAATCTCTGTGAGATCTCATCTGCCTAAGGTGAGGAGATTGGTTCCTGGTGCTCTGCCTTGCTGCAGGTAAGCACCGTGGCAAGAAGTGCAGGTCCTCCTGACAGACAGTGTCCCAGAGAGCTACCTGAAGCCTGGAGAGACTGAGCTACCCCTCTGTACAGAGATATCTGTTTGGAAATGGTCGCTCCACTCGTAAGATATTCAGGTCCCTGTCCCTTCCTGAAATCTTCATGAGGAATAAAAGTCAACCCAAATTAGATGTCTGGTTGTGGAGAGGTGACCAGAGCCATGCTGCTGCTACTGCTGCGGAGTGTCTCAGTTTAGGAAGGATGCTGAGGGGCTGGAACGAGTCCAGAGAAGGGCAACTGGAATGGTCAAGGGGCTGGAAGGTCAGCCCTACGAGGAGAGGCTGATGGAGCTGGGGCTGTTCAGCCTGCAGAAGAGGAGGCTCAGGGGTGACCTTATCGCTGTCTCTAACTCCCTAAAAGGGGGCTGGAGTCAGGCGGGGGTCGGTCTGTTCTCCCTGGACACTGCAGACAGGACAAGGGGTCACAGTCTTCAGCTCCATCGGGGGAGGTTTAGACTTGACATTAGGAGAAGGTTTTTCCCTGAGAGAGTGATCCGGGTTTGGAACGGGCTGCCCACGGAGGGGGTCGAGTCGCCGTCCCTGGAGGTGTTCAAGGTCAGGCTGGATGCAGTGCTGAGTGGCATGAGCTGGATGGCAGATGTTAGGGTGACTGGGTTGGTTTTAGGTTGGACTGGATGACCTTGAAGGTCTTTTCCAGCCTCATCATCCCTGTGATACTGTCTCCCTATAGGGAAGGCTCCCCTGTGCTTTTCCTGTACACCCTGCATGGTGTATCCTCTCCTAGAGTATCCCCGGTACTGCTGCTGGCCACTCAGAACTCCACCTGCATCTGAAGGTGCTGCAAAGCAGTAGGGCTCACAGCTCCTGTTTCACTCTTGCAAAAGTATCTGGAAGCTTCTAGGAACAGGCTTGCAAAGCAGTCTCACCACCTAAATGCCTCTCAGTACCTGGACTTGCTTCGTTCCCTTGCTGAAGCGCTTGCTAGGTCACCCACATGCCCTGGGGAGATGCTATCTTGAGATGCATCACCAAGTGCAGCTGCCTTTGCTGTTTGCAGCTTTGTAGTGTGTGCCACGCAGGATTTTACACCTTCAAAGCTGTCTGCTGTTTCACTAGGCCATTCTCTCGATTATACTCCTGCAAATCTGGAGTAGCTTTTCTAATGTTACCTCGATTACTCTCAGTTTACACAACGGGATCCAAAGTTATTCCATGAGGTTTTGCACCGGATCCAGTTCCAAGTTAGGCATATGCTGAATGCAAGGAAAAAATCTGTTAAACAAGGGAAGGAATTTACTAACAGAGGCCTTTTCAGTGGGAAATAAGTGGAGTTCTAGATTATTTATTAGGATTGCTTTTATATGCAGGCAGTGTTTTACTGTGCTGGTAGTAAAGGGATTCAAACACAACATGCAAGAGGATTGTGAGTCCACGAAAACAATTACAGTGCATTAACTAACATAATTAGGCTGTTTAATGTGAGAAGGTTTAATAATGTTGGAATTCTTCCCTGTGTACCTTTAAACATCACACCAGGTGACAAATCCCTGCCTACCTGCTGCGTGTGTATGGGCAAGAGGGAAGGAAGGGAAAATGTACATGGGAATGGGGCAGGGATACCTGACACTTGGGGATAACAGGGTTACACAGAGGTGAAGGCTAATTCAGGAAGGAGAGATTGGTAGAAGGCTTTAAAAATCAGGGCTAGTGTGTGACAGCTCACCACAGAGCCGTGGCCAGAGTTACGCTAGCCAGATGATAATCTGATATCAGTAATATTCTGATCTTAAAAGCCAAGGGCTTGACATCTCTCCTTCCTCTCACCACCACATATCTACACGTTTTCTGTCCCTTTCCACTCTCTACTGACAAGGAACCTCTCCTTGACAGTGTGCACAGCTGAATGCTTCCATGCTCAGAGACCAATATAAACCTAATATTGCAGAAACAAATCCAGCCAGGGCTACGTTTCTCCTAAGTTTGGTACAGAGTCCTTCACAAACTCAGCATCCCCATCGATTCCTCTAGGATGAGCTGACTTTTAGCCAACAGAAACCTGGTGAACTCCTCTGCAGTTCTTGGGGCTGCAGTGAAAACCAATACTCAGCTGCCCAGAGCCCAGGGTTGGTACCCTGGTCTTCCATCTAGAATTTGAAACCCTATTTCCCTAGGTCAAAGGCCAATGATGGGCGACTTTGAGCAGTGCCTCTCCAAATTCTAATCTCCAGCTATCAACAAAGAAAAGTGAGCTGGCAGAAAAGTAGCCAAGGGATCTATCTGCTGGCCCTGAGTCGTGTCCAGCGTTGCATGGAATGTTTAGATTGAGAAATCAAGGCACTGTGAAGTACAGAATATTTCTCACAGGAAGGATCTGGTGTTGGAAGGTCTAGCTTATCTTCTGGACCTGGGATAAGCATTAGGTACAGCGCACCCTCTACATGAAAAGGTGTTAAAGAGGTGTGGGTTTAGAAATGGTTTTACTCGTTTTTCCAAAATAAAGCCAGAAATATCTAAAGATTTCTCCCAGGAGAAAAGGCAAAGGATCCTGGATCATATTTAAATGCTTTTAAACACAGGCAAGGGGGTCACATAAAGCTTTTTTTCTTACTTACCCAAATTTTTGCTGTAAGAATAATGAGTTTGGAGAGGAAATATTTTGTTTTCCTGATAAATTCCAGGAATCCCACTTTAATGGCATTTTCTAATTCAGCCAAACATACGTAGCTGGAAGCGCGGCCCCTGCAATCTAATCCAGCCATCTAGCTATCTGACATGATGGATGGCAGGCAGGAATATTGTATTTAGTTTCCCATTGAAAGGCTAGGGCCAAATTTTGCAACCCCACTGTTATTTTCCTCTAGCTGGACTTGAGTGGAATTTGGCCCTTTGGGTTAACTTATGCCAAAGGCAAATCATTTGCTTTGCTAATGAACCAAGGAACTTCCCTTCTTCACAGCTACACAAACAGCAATCACTTCATTACACTTTCAGATAGCTGCTTTTTTCTAGAGAGAGAAAATATGGTGAAGCAGTGCGATAGCCATCATGGCCTGGAAGAGCTCGGTGCTTAAAACCACCTCTGTCTGGAAGGCTGTTCATCAGACGATACCCCTACTGGGTGCTGTGTCGATAAGAAGCCTCTGCCTAGGATCAGTGTTAAGCCAGAAAGCTTCCTGACATATCTGAAAGACAGAAATACACTCACACACACAACTGTATGACTGAAAAACATGAATACACACACACACACTACTGTATGACTGAAAGACACGAATACACTCACACACACTACTGTATGTCTGAAAGACATGAATACACTCACACACACACTACTGTATGACTGAAAGACATGAATACACTCACACACACACTGCAGTATGACTGAAAGACATGAATACACTCACACACACACTGCAGTATGACTGAAAGACATGAATACACTCACACACACACTGCAGTACGACTGAAAGACATGAATACTCACACACTACTGTATGTACCTATGATTTCTGACATACAGATATATACAGAGAGATGACTGCCTTTGGGTATCATTCATCAGAGTCAATGCAGCTGAAAGATTTGTTCTGGAAACAGGCATTTTTCTAGTCTTTCCCTGTTTCTATATATAAATATTGCTTTTCCACCCAAAGAAATGGATATAAGCACACCAAAAAAAGCATGGAGCAGTTTCAGGTCTCTTGATGCACTAAGTATTTGGTTGGGCAAGATGCATTGCAGTTCATTCAGCTGAAATCCAAGGTAGAATTACTCTCAAATACAGTTTTAAGATGTAGTATTTGGCAATAAACATCACTTTCAGGGACAGGCAGTCTTTCTGAGTTTAACTCAAGTGCAAGATTGGTTACGACACATAGCATTAAAATCTGAACAATATTGATGGTTAAATATTAAAGAGTTCCATGCTCCAAATCCCTTTTGGGAAGCAGCGCAGCTCAAGAGTCCAATCATTAGGAATTCCTGAGCCGTTGCAAACCTTGATGCTGCCCTTGCCAGAGCTGACTGGTTTCCTGTGCTCTGTGGAATAAACCCATCTTTCATCAAGTGATTTTTCTGGGTCCGTTTCGTATGCTTTAAAGAAAGAATTGTTAACTAAGTAAGGTAGTCCCTTCTACATGGAAAACAAATAGAATTGTAAGTCTTAGAAACTCAGAAGTGAAATGAACTGGGGGGTTTTATGCTGTTCCACACGATGCTTAAACAATCCCCAAATTATCTCGTTGAGAATAGAAATGCTTCTGACATGCTGAATTTCTCACAAGACACAGATCCCAACTCATTCACAGGCTGAGACTGAACTGCCTATGGTTTCTAATGAATGAAACCTAGCCCTTGGCACTGATTCACCAGGAATACCCAAGTGACACAGTGTAATACTAGAAGTTACTTCCTCAAGCATTTTTTTCCCCCCTTTCTCTGCTAGTACTAGGTATTTACCTCAAAGAAACCCCCCTTCGTGGAATGCAGGTTTGTCTCATCTCATCAGTGTTCCAACGGGTAAAATGCACCTCATTTTCTTACTGACAAATGATTTTCTCCTTCTTTGTCTGTTGCTTTGGGGTTGTTTTTTTGTAGAACAATTTAAAAAACACCTCGAGATTATTTTTCATGTGAAACATTCTCATTTGACTTTCTGCTGTGATTACAGGGTGGGATCCATGCCCCCAGAATTTCCACCTCCAAATACATCCCCACCCCAGAGGGTTGTCTGAAGAGAACAGGCTAACCAGTACGAGGTGCTCAAGCTAGGGTGCCCTGAACATTTAGCAGTGCTCAAGGTGTTCAGTCTTCTTTCTGTCAGGAAGCAAAAGAGCAGTCTGACCGTTTGCAAAGAACAAGAAAATCTCCTTTCACTGAACGTGGCGGGACGGTCTCTGCTCACAGCTCCAGTCCCTTTCCACACAGCTCTGCGCAGAGGTGGCCCTGTGGTTTTGGCTCTTCTCCAGGCCATAATCCAAAGCATGGCTATTGAGATATGCTCTTATTTCATGCTCTCTCCCTTCAAACAGCGTGGCTGAGGGGGCACAAGCCTTTCCCCCAATATTCACAGCATTTAGTTATGCCCACGTAAGAAAGGGCACCGTCTGGTGTAGTCAGAGGTTTAAGTATGTCTCCTCAATACATTTTCTATTGCTCAGTGTACCCTGCTCACAGGGTAAGTCACACAGGTGGTTACCCTCTGCCTCGGGTGGCATCACCACCAAGCTAACGCTGGGGATTTACTACGCTGTCCCTTTTTTCAGGGCCAACGTGAAAACTCCTGTTCCACAAAGGCTGCCTGCAGAGCTCAGCTCATGGGCCAGGGCAATGCCTTCATTCCACATGTGCATGCATGCAGTCCCCTCTGCTGATTACTCATCTAGTAGCATCATACCACACATGCTGGCCTCTATCCAGCAAAGCACTTAACCACGTGCCTAGTAGACAAGAGACCATCGCCTGCACTATGATTTCAGGCTAAGCACACGCCTTAGTGCTTTGCTGAATCAAAGTCACAGGCAATACTTAGGAGACATTCATGTCTGCTCCCTCTTCCACCCACTGTATTCCCTCCTCAGCTGCTTTGCCTATGCTCTGGATGCCTAAAGCTTACAGGAAGATGTTGAAAGAGCTGTATTTGCCCCACGGACTCATGAATGACTGGGTTATTTATTCCCTAGAAACCACCTCTCAGAGGTGAAAACAGAAAGGTCGTGTGTGGATAGGAATTTTTCAAGCTAGGTCTATTGCCCTTGCAGAATTTCACCTCCTGAGCGGCTCTACCCGTAAGACGAGACACACTTCCCAGGTTGAAATAATACAACAGTTCTTTGTAAAGAAATTCCTCTGCCTAATGATCTTGTTGCAGCCACCACATCTAGAGCTATAGACATGTCCTGGCTGTCAGCAACAGAAGGGTCCTAACGACCTTCCTTTGGTGGTGAGCCTGAGAGCAGGACAGAATGGTGATTGCAATCCCGTTGCTCCTGACAGCTTCCAGATTTCTCGTTGCAACTATTTTTTAGCCATGATTTGTTTTATCTTTGTGTCATCCTTGGGAAAGCAAAGACGTCTGGCTCGGCGCTCGGGTTCGTATCGCTCTTCTCTGAGCAGGAACACCCACGCAAAGCCTGCTGTAAATTGGACCCTCGTGAGCAACACTTGGCTGAGGCAAGTCAAAGAGCAAAGTTCTCTAGACGATCAGGAAGAGCCCGATACAAGGCAGTAACCAAACTTGATTCTTCCTACCTTCAGGCAAAGCTAAGCCCTTGCCAAGAGGCACCTCAAGACTCCTACTGGGAGTGCAAGAGTCATTAAGCACCCGTCTGCTCCCCATGAGCATTTCCCAGAAAAGGCTGGCCAAGGTACCGGAGGATGCCAGCCACACTCCTTCCGAGGAGGGCAATGGAAAGGACCTAATGTTGACCATGGCTGAAAGCCAAGTTCTAAAGGAATCCAGCTAAGGGATGGCGACTGTTAGACCTAAGCATCCCTAGTATGAGATCTCACAGACTGAGTCCAGCTGGCCTGAGCCCCCTTAGAGTGATAATGTCAGCAGTGTAAATATTACTGGGCTCCTGACATTTAGGACTTGGCTTTTCTGCCTTTCCCCAAGCAGACAAAGATCTCTGTTCTCAAGGTGGCTGATGGACACTCCATCACCTCTGTGAGCGCTGCAATCCTTTTCTCCTTGAGATGGAGAAGTCTTTTACAAAGAACATTTGGTGCTTGGCCCATCTGGTGCTTAGGGAGCTTCCTGGCAAGGGCAAGAAAACAACTGCATGGGTACCTCTCACTATGAGAGCATTCACTGGGGCAGCAGCTCCTTTCTCTCCAGCATCTACTACCTTTAATACAGACACCTCTTTCTCAGACTGTTCCTCCTGTGCACTACAATCCCATTCCTTTACACACGATGTGCTAGGAAAGCTTCTGGATTTAGTTTAGAAGCAGATATCCTTCTTCCTTCTTGAAAGAATAAGCTGTTTTCTATGGCAACCAGCTACCAAGCGTTTGCCCACAGGTACAGGGATGTTTGTTTGCCTACGTAATACCCTACAAAGACAACAGGACTATTTTCAGCTGTGCCTAAACTGAACCCAGCCCAAAGCAGCTCTGCAGCCTCCAGGTTTGAGCTCGATACCTGCAAGCACAGTTTGGACCAGCTAGTTCAGGGACTGAGAGTAGGGCAGGCATCACACAGCCTGAAAGTCCAGAAGGCACAAACCTAACCAGGACCTTCTAATAAACCCAATTCTATCTCCCCACTGCGTGTGCCACGGGAATGTGAAGAGAGGAACTATCATACAGCGGGATGCTGTCCATGGACACGTGACTGGGATCCCCCGAGAATCCCAACTTCCCAAGGAAAGAAAGCTGTTTTCCTAATCCACATGACCTCCCGAATGAAAGCAATCCTGTCTTAACTCAGGAAGTGTCGTTTTGATTTGATTCCAGGACAATATGAGCAAAAGCATCATGGAGCTGTCTCGTAAGATCTTCCCAGTGTGTTGTGTGCGACCGGATGGAAATAGAGATGCAGATCTGTAGAGATTTTGACACGGATAGAGCTGATGCACGCAGGCACCTCTGTGTGTCTGTCTCTACATCACATCTGTGCGTCTGTAACCAAGAGGGAGTTCTCGCAGCAGCTGTGCCTGGAACAAATCTTCCTCTTATCTCCATTTGGAATTTATCCACTGTCTAAAGGAAGACAACGGTGATTTCTTTTCAGAATCCAGGTAGAAGATGTTCAGTCCTTAAGAGGAAAAGCAGAAGTTTAGTACAACTCAAAGGGTGTCTTAGAGGTGGCAGCGAGTGTGCAAGAAAGAGTTACAGCAGAAATAACAGTGAAACAGCCAAGAGCCAGTGAGGAGCTGAGCACAGACCTGCAGTGAGGAGCTGAGCACAGACCTGCAGGGATGCTGCCCCTCCTCTCCTGGAGACGAGGAGGACTCTAGAGCAGCAGGCTGAGCTTGGAGATGACTGTGAAAACTGTGATTTAAGTTCTGATACTCATTCTCTTTTTTTACTATCAGCTTTAGATGAGGTGCAACAGCAAGACAACATAAAAATACCAGCACAGAGTCTCCTAATGCTGTTCCCAAGCAGGCATCTGGATCAGCATGTGTCTCTGCAGACTACAAAGCCACGCTTCTTGTGTGGGGACTGGCTAATCCCAATAGTGAACAGGAACGATGCTGGAATGATTAGAAAACTCTTGCTCTCCCCTGTCGTATCCTGCACTATCTGCATTCCATCTGGCTTGGCTGGACATAACTTTTACTACTCCCTTTGGGAGTCAGCTTAGTTTTAAAACTACACGACAAACGATGGAGGGAAAATGAGTAAATAAATCTGTTGTGGTGAGTGCATTCTGTGGCACTAACACTTCTCGAATCCTTCGGAGGGAAGGCATTTCTTTGCTGAGTTACCTCAAGTGAGTGAAATCATTTCATCTGCTACGAGATTAAGATTTATTGATCCCTGAGAGGTTAAAAGGTCTTTCTTCGTTGGGCTCACGAACTGGATCTGTTCCTCTGACAGCAGCTGCTGCTGCTGAGCTATTAATGTCCCTGGTAAGATGAGAAAAATGAGCAAAGGAGTAGAATTTTTTGTTCTCACAAAAGCTAGGACTACAGACATGGGCATTCCTGGTGCCCAAAGGCAACCACCTAAGACAAGCAGGCCTTCTAGCCTCAGTGGATGAAACCAAGCCGAGATGGGCAGCACCTTGGGCTTGTTTGGCCAGTTACATAACCTAACAAAAGGGATGCAGCCATTGGCAGAAAGCACAGACTGTATTATCTGTGCCTGTGGAGCACAGGAATGAAAAAGCATAGCTGGTAGCAGAAGATGCAGGTGAAACGATAAACCCACCCCCTGCAGCTGCAACAGAAGGAAAACTGACCCAAAACCTCAACCACAGCCTGTGTCCTACCGCAGCCAAGCAAAGGCCACCACATGAGGAATGCATAAGGCAGCTGCCCATCCCTATCCAATTCATCCTGTCCTGCTGTCACTGGAAGCTCCCACTATGAGATGGAGGATCACAGGCACTTCCAACAACAGGAGCTCACGGCAAAACCCCCCACTACCTCTGCAAAGGGGCCACTTTTGATTGAGAAGGGCACCAAGTGTGGCCACTCAGGACTCAGATGCAGCCTCTGAGGGTTCTTAAGGACCCTCAAGAGCTTCTCATGGGCCAGCCTTCCCTCTTGTATGGCCCTTTTACAATGGAGGGGACTGTCCTTCATGTCTGGTGTGGTCTGCTGTGGTCTGGGTCCTCACTGTTTAATGCCTACTGGTTGCCTATTTGGTTGCAGCCAGCAGCAGAGCTAAAGGTTCTTCCTGATGGCAAACAGAGTCCAGCTCTGTCCTGCTCTTGACAGTAGTAGGAGGTACCTGGCCAGCCTTGGTCCTCTCAGCAGGTTGTGAGAGTCAGCCATGTGTCAAATTTAATTCTCAGCACCTCAGGGCTAGACTGCTGGTTCTGCTGTCCCAGGCCAGTGACACCCCTGCAGTGGGCTGTGTACCCATGCCTACAGAGGTCTGGCTTTACCCCCCGTGTGGAGAAAGTCTCCCAGAGATCAAAGAGCAGGATAGCCAAAAAGCCCCTTGTTTTTCCCAGCACATCTCCTGCAAGCACTTCAGCAGCAAGCTGTGTATGGGAGCTAAACCCAGGCATAATCCCCTTATCTTTCCCCTCCAAAAGCATGTGTTTGGAAAGGTCAGACCCCTGCCCTGATAAAGTACTTCCCTGACTCCCTTGACTGCCAGGCAGCTGGCACGAACAGAGCTGACTGAACTGACAGATGTCAGGTTGTTGTTCTGGAATAGTCTGCTGGGCAATACTCTGTTCCTGGCCATCAACCATCTTCAGAAGGTTATTGCTCTCCTGGTTACAGTTTGCCTTGGGAGGTCTGGGTGTAGTCTTGTACCTTAGCCTGAGCTGATGTCTAAGGGTCATGGCAGAAAAGTGATGCTATGTCTTGCCTCGTGTCACTTTGTCTTCACCTTAGGTGAAGAGCAAAAGTATAGGGAGGCTGGAAGGCATTCTTCTATCTAGGTAAAAAGATGAAGCAGCTGGGAAATAGTCCATCCAAAACTCGCTCCATTCACAAAATTCCCCAGGCCTTTCTTCCTTTGAAACTTTCCCTCTGTTGAGCAAACCTCACACAATCATTTTGCTTCCTCTGCAAGTGTAACGTTTATCAGGCTCTGAGACACATCAGCATCCGCTGGAGGCATCTAACTCCTTCAGTCCTTTCTGAGTGTCACCGTCTCACAAACACACTTCACGCTGCTGTGGGGGAGTGAAATTCAAGAGCCCTACTTCAGCAGCTTACCAGAAGTGATTATCCCAGGCTATCTCCACCCTTCAGAAGTCACACTTCCTCAGCTCCCTATCTGCCCAGCTAGGCTGGCTCTGGTGAGCAGCTTGAATCCTCAGGCGGTGGGTGCGAGCAGCAGCCCCAGCTGCCCGTGTTCTCACACAGAAGGCAGTTTTTTCTGAATCAGCTTTGCTTCCTTTGCATTATCGGGGATCAGGAATGTGTGTGATTATGTCTGGCAAGAGGCAGTGCTGAGGGAATAGTAAGGAGTGGGCAGTCTGGGTTTATTGCTGATAAACACGAGCTGTTCTGATTAAGCACTGTTTACCCAAGTCACTCCAACTTCTGCAGTGAGCAGAACGAAGGTGCAAATCTCTCAAGAATGACTTTCCTTTGAGGTTTATGGTTGGGCTGCTCATGCAGGAACCCAGTCTTAGCTAGAACCAAAAAATCCCTATAAAAATATTCTTCACCTTCCTCAACCATCAGACTCCACAGCCCATAGGAGAGTAAACGTCTGTCAGAGCATCCCGCTGTGCCAACGCTGGCCTTGCTTGTGTGAATGAGGAAAGCTGCAACACAAACTGCAGAAAGAAGGCAGAAAAGGGAGCATTTTGAACCCTAGCTGACTTACAGGAATACATTCAGAAGGGGAGAACCTGAGTCTTGCCAAATTGCCTGAGCCATCTGGGCAACTCTCCCAATTGCAGTTATATTCAGAACCAGGTGCTCCTAAGGCAGAGAGAAACTGCTCGCTAGGGAAGTTTCTGACTAATTTACTGTATTAGCAGTTGTCTGCCAATATCGTTTATAACTTTCTCAAAACTATTGTTTTTCTAACTGCATTAATATTCCCTTATATGGTAATATATTATATATATAACATATGTTTTGGTGAACATCCTATTTGACACCGAACATGTCTCATCTCCGGGCATCAAAAAGCCATCTATTTATTTGCCATGTGTTTTGTTTGCATTCAAATGCCCTGACTCAACTTCACAGAGTTATCTGTGCACATCCAGGATATCCCCATGTCAAGAGATGCAGCTAAAGAAGCTCTGTGACCATCTAGCTTCTCTACAGCCCTGACAGTCTTGCCTACCTCCATAATATCCCTAGTTTTTATCTCCACTGTAAAGCAAATCCTACTATTTCCAGCATCATCTTGTCTTCCTGGGTTGTAATCTCTCTTCCTGCCTCTAATCACCCTTCTGATTCCAGAGCTTCCTTTTGGGATAGGGTCCCCACTGATACTTGCAATAGCTTTACGCTACTGACTGGATTATTCTCCACCCCATCACCAGTGCTGACAGGAGCAATCCAACAGGCTCTACAGATCAGCCAGCCCTTTCTTGGCACCGCTTTGGTACCGTCTGCCTGACAGCTTCTCTTTCACCATAGGAACCATGCTTTAGCCTAAAGCTTTTCTTCTAGGTGAGGCTGGAGTGTGAGTGTTCTGCTGGTAACAAAACCACTTGCACAGACAAAATTGGAAGCTGAAGGCATCCTTCCCCCCTTGGTAGCCTTGCACCACTCACAGATGGTTTGAAAGGCTCAGAGGCAGCTCCAGAGACTGACACCCTTTAGCTGTGGCAAGGATCACTTGTTCTAAGGCCAACTCTGTACCCCTACAACGGCTTTGCTTGGGGATGTGGGTGTTCCCACCTATGGGTGAGAATGAGATTAGGTCAAAACAAAAATGCCTTCCTTTGACACCACGTCAGCCCAGATGAATGACCCAGCTCAAAGATGCTGCTCTACAGACGCCCAGAAATAGGGTGAGACATCCCCTACGTCCACCTTCTTAACTGAAAGCAAAGAGAAATCCAATAAAGCTTTGGGGAATGTTATGTGTTTGTGAAGGGAACGCCGGGCAGACGCATTCCTGCAGGACACCTGCTGCTTAAACTAGATTTCTTTCTTTACTCCTCGACTGCTCCAGGGGTTTTTATGGAAGACTGAAACACAAAACCTGAAACTCTGCATTTAGAACAAGTTTTCCAAAGCCCATTTGGTTTTTGCTTTCCTTTCCATAAATTTTCTTAGAAAATGGGAAAGAGGAAGAAGACTGCAATTTTTTTAATGATGGGGGGGCTTTTTTTGGTTGGATACTGATGTTTTGATGAAACTGAATTGACCTTTCCCTCCAGAACCTGGCAGGGTAGAAATGGGGGGAGATCTGAAATCTTTTCTAATCATTCAGCAAAAGAATTAGGAGGTCCCAGATCTCCTCATCCTTAGGGTGTCCTTGCACCTCCTATCCCTGGCCTGGATTTTACTAAGCACAAGGAGCAAAGGTGGGGAGCACGGGCTGCCAAAGGTGGGTGGTCTCACACGCAAACCAACTCAGCCCTTGCTTTCTGGGGGGACCTTCCAGAAATACATGGGTAAGGAAAGCAACGTTAATTTCAGGAGAAGAAGGAATGGTCTTACATGCAAGCAGGATATTGGAGGGAGGGAATGTGACACAAGTAGCCTGAGAATTGGCATGCTAACATCAGGCAGAAAAGATGAGGTTACAGACTGGAAGCAGCATTTGCATTCAGCCCTGGCTGCAGCTTTTCTTGTGGATGTGAGACCCCTTCAAAGGTTGTTCCCAGCTTGCTTGGGGAAGGCTGTCAAAGCATATGCCGAGGCCACGGGATACCCTGCTGCAAGCAACCCAGGTGCAGCAAGCCAGGGACCCCTGCACGGGCAGCCACAGCCCATATGGTACCAGGTCAACGTGCCAGACAAGCAAGTGGGTGCAGAAGGAGTGTGCATCACCCACCTACTCACCCCAGCACCTTCAAAGAGGCTGCCCTTGGGGACTGCGGGGACTGCAGCTGCTTTAAAGTCTGCGTTAAAGTTAACTGTGTCACCACTTGCTTGATTTCCCCAGGGTGTAAAACGATACTGAACCAACGCAGATGATTTCCATCTGCTTGGGCTGCAGGGAGCAGGAGGCCTTTATGTTTTATTTACAAGCCTGGGTACTGGGGGGACAGAGCGTCTGGAGATGCTCTCCATCAATGGAGAGGTTGCACTGAGTTACACCTTGTTCCCAGAGAGCTCCACGTCCATTCTCACAAAGACTGGGGGTCTGCCCAAAATGTTCTTTCCTATCACAAAACAGAGCCTCAAGTGAAAGCAGGGAGGAGGCCGGGGGTGGGGGGGATCTGGCCCCTGTGACAGATGGTTTTCAATATTGCAGGGAGGTGAAATGAAGCAAAAAGAAAACTTGCCTCCACTTGAGCTCCAACCGAAGCTATTCTGTTTCAAAACATTCAGCGGAGATGGAAAAAGCTGCTGCCATCAGTTTCACTGTTCCTCTGCTTTTTAATCTCCAAACCCTCCTAATTCAATTCTCTCCAAGTTCTTCTCTTTTAAAAGGTTTCAGTAATCTGCTCTCCTGCTTTTGTGCAAACAGGAAGCAAACTGCAAAGCCACTACATTTCCTGCAACAGAACCCACCTTCCTCTTGGTCACCACCTGCAGAAGGGCTCACAGGTGGGTGGCCAGGCCAAGAGAGTGGCTCCAGCACGACCCTCCGCCTCAAGCCCTTTGCCCTCAGACAGATAACCTGAGAAATACAGGGAGGTTACAGCAGCCCAGCTCCAAAGTGCTTCTGATGCCTAGCTCTGGCTCCTGGCCACAACAGGACCCAAAGTAAACCTCAAGCCCAGATACAGACCCAAGCTTCCTGACAGAACTGCTTGGAGGAGAGCGTTTGGATTAGACCTGAATTCAGTGTGTAACCTCTGCCTGCTTCATCACAAGTGCCCACATGTCACGGTGGCCCCAGGGCAGCCCTCTCCTTCCTGGTGCCAGCTAGGAAATCAAACTCAGGCTCCGTTCTTGTCAGGGCTTGATGAACGGGCTTACTGTATGAAAGAGGAAAAAGAGAAGGATCTGAGATCATGGATGCTGACAGGCAGAGGGGAGCGAATGCCTGCACAATGTAGGAAGGGCTCTTGACAACAGGAAGGTTTCTGTCACCTTCACTCTTGGATCAAGAAAGGAAAACTATTGGAACAGGTGGTGGAGAGAGGAGCAGCCAACTGTGGAGAAGAGATGGTGCCATCTGCAAAGAAAGGGAAGCTGGGGCTTCTTTGCAAGGGAGTCCAGAGCAGCCCAAGCAGGATAGAAACTAACTCCTATGGGAAAGCTGCACTTGAGAGAGCTCTCTCTTTGAGCTGAAGGGGCACAAATTAACTCCTAGCTTTGCTTCTGCTCTCTGGCAAGCCTGTAGTGAAGTTTGAGAGCTCTCTGCTTAGCTTAGCAGAGCAGGTGTCCTTTTGCTGGCACTGAGAGGGGACATTAATGCCTGGCTACACTGCAGGCAAGTGCTGCCAGGGGTAGTGATGCCCTGCCTTTCACTAACGATGCAGCACTCTGGTGCTTTATTGGTACAAATCCTCCCGCTTGGGAATCTCTGCCCTTGGGCTAAGCACAGTCTCACTGGAGGGAGGCTTGACAAGGGAGCAGGGAGGGACTTTGGGGGAAGATAGATCATTCAGACTCCTGGTGCCACTATTTGCATCTGCATCTCCATCACTTACCTGCCTGAGGGAGCAATGTAGCCTCCTCTACCCACCTAACACAAAAGCTTAGAAAGATGGAGTGAAGGCAAAGAGGAGACTGCTTTCAAGCTGGAAAGAACTGGTATTTGCTGCTGCTTGAGCTGGTCTGGCCAGCTGGCTAGCTTGAGCAGCTGGAACGCAAATTCACGAGAGTCCACCTGTGGTGGCAAAGCAAGGATGCAGTGCTCTGTGGTTGTGCTTTGCACCTCTCATCACTGACAGGACCCTCTATCCGTACCTGTTTTATGCTGGGAGCAAAACCCCAAACACTTGTTCCTCCCAGCCTCCAGGCTCATCTCACCTGTGACACCGGGTGATCCAGATGAAGTGTGCCTTCCAGGAGTAAAGGGATGCTTGAAATCAGTGTGCAGCACTGTTGCATGTGCTTCTCTACCCTATCAAGAACCAGTCTGAAAGCCACTGCCAGCAGCTGTTCCCAGTGCATTATTACCCTGGCACTGGGTATTGTCCAGCCAGCATCCCTGCTAAGGAAACTCTGCTGGTTTTCACCTGCTCCTTCCACAAACAGAATAAAATGAGAAAAGGACGGCACCGAAAGAAGAAAGAAGTGAAAACAGACGCAAGACTGGCAGTGCTAATCCCCTCGTCCAGGTAATTGTCTGCCTCTTGCAACTCCACGCAGCTCAGTTTTGAAAGCTTTCCTAGAAATCCAATCATGTGTTGGCTGTGGAATTTTTATTGATGATAACTTTCCAGAGCAAACTCAAACCGGGGAGAAGGGAGGGTGATGGGGAAGTGTTTTTTCCTACAGAAAAGTGAGGAAAAAAGCTTAGAATCATGATGGATTTTTAGGCTTTCAGAACCACTCCCATGCGAATTGCACTAGTAAACCTTGCCCTGGCAACGAGCCACGGGCAATAAAAGCAGTCTTAAGAAAAAGCAAGCTATGTAGAAAGGCGAGCTTTACACAGAGCTGTCAGAGGAACCTGTTTCCTTGAGCAGTGTTAGACAACAGAGCTCGGGATGCAGGATTTCTGCACGGAGGGCAGTGCTGGGCAAAGCTCCTGCAGCCTGGCACCCAGCAGCTGGGCACCCTGTTCACTTTTAAAAGTCAGGCCAGCTTCCAAAAGGTGGAAACAAGGTTCCAAAGGTTAAATCAAGGTTCCAAACCTTGTTTTAACTTTGAATTTGGCACCTGAGTGTCAGTGAAGATGTTGAGGTCAGTGAAATTGTGGATGTTCTTGGAACGCACACTCAGCTCTGGTTCTGGAAGTCTCTGTGTGGGGAACAAAAGGAATTACATTGGGGAGGCAAAGATGAGGATTTCAGCACAGGAAGTATCCAGGCTGGCTCGGGAATTAAATAGAAATCAAACAGAACCAGCAATTAGAGGGAAAAAGCAGCTTAACTCCTGTAATTTTAGAGCAAATAGAAAGGCACAAAAGATGCAGGGCAATTGTTCTCCTTTCGGAAAACTGGGGTAGAGCAACCAGAATGGGCAAGGGGCTGGAAGGTCAGCCCTACGAGGAGAGGCTGATGGAGCTGGGGCTGTTCAGCCTGGAGAAGAGGAGGCTCAGGGGGGACCTTATCGCTGTCTCTAACTCCCTAAAAGGGGGTTGGAGTCAGGCGGGGGTTGGTCTGTTCTCCCTGGACACTGGAGACAGGACAAGGGGTCACAGTCTTCAGCTCCATCCATCGGGGGAGGTTTAGACTTGACCTTAGGAGAAGGTTTGTCACTGAGATAGTGATCCGGGTTTGGAACGGGCTGCCCATGGAGGGGGTCGAGTCGCCATCCCTGGAGGTGTTCAAGGTCAGGCTGGATGCAGTGCTGAGTGGCTGAGCTGGATGGCAGATGTTAGGGTGACTGGGTTGGTTTTAGGTTGGACTGGATGATCTTTGAGGTCTTTTCCAGCCCCATCAGTACTGTGAGACTGTGATTATTTTCAAAAGTAAAACCTTTGGCCAACATTTGTCAGTCAACACAAACGTTCGTGTCTAGAAAAACTGCATGGGACAGGCTTTCCCTGTTGGGTTTTTTTTTCCCCAGTATTTTCTGTCTTCTGATTGTTCTTCTGGCTTTTACTCCATTTCAGAAAGGAGAAAAAGAAACCCCAATATTTGAATGAATATAAACTCTGACTTCTGCTTACCTCCCTCGTAAGATAAACTTCCAGAGAGGCAATAAGCCACATACAAATCAGCACAGGGGCTCTCTGAGGATGCTTACTTTGATTCCATTTTACTTCAGCCCTAGGAGACACTCAGATCCGTTGTCTTTCTCTGTGCTGGAATAGACCTCTCACCGAGATCGATGCACACCAATGGCCTCGCACATTGCTTGATCACTGGCAATCGATCCAGATTCAGGGAGTCTGCAAATGAGGGCTGGAAATCTTTCCGACACCTAGGGTTTTGAGACACTTTCACTTCTGGGCTGACAAGGGAGCTGAAGAACGGCCTCGTCTGCAGCATTCCTGCCTTTCTCCTCCCGTGTCTGGCACCCTGACAAGAACTAAGTAGTGCATGAAAATGAAAAGTGAAAAAAACTACCAGATTTTTCTCAAGTTCAAGATCTGGATTTAGTCTCAACCAGAACTGGGTCATGCCCCGGGCTATTTGTATCCGAGATTCAGCCTTGAATTCATTCAGCGTTGGGGCAAAGGTCTGGGTCAGTTCTGAGCGCTGCATTTGCATTGAGTCTAATGACATTCTCCCGGCCTCGTTAATTCTGAATGTGACATTGTGTCATCCGTGAGCTGACATAAAACAGGGAAACCCTTCTAAATGGGCAGTAAACGCTGAGAAAAGAGGGCTTGGGTTTCATGTACCGACAGGGTCACCCTATCCAAATTCATCTCGGGTCACTCCTAAGACCTCTCGTATTTTCTTTCACCCCTTGAGGTGGTGCAAGGGAAGGAGGAGGTGTGGGTCCTGCTGTAGGTGCCTGCCCGTGGCTGCAGGGTCGCAGACTCAGCTAACCTGGGGTAGTCACGTAGCCACCCAGCTGGACCTGTCCCACCTTCTACCAGCTCATCATTGAGTCCACTGAGGCTGAGGAAGAGCCTGTGGCCACTGTAGCCCTGGGCTACCCCAAGCAGGGATCCTTGAAGGCTTTCTGTGGGTAATGTTCATTTTCTGAGTGAGGACTTCTATGGAATGTTTTTAGTGCATTTTCCCCCTAAAAAGGAATTACCCAAATTCTATTGGCTTCCAAACCTCCTCTCTGCAATTTCTTCCTGCTGAAGAAAGGGACGATGCAGATGAATCAAGCAAGGAAATACTCTGTCTTCTCTAACTTCCATTGATCCTTTTCCATCTCCTTTTGTAAAGATCACTACCAGGAAAAAAGAGAACCCTGTGGAGATGGATTTTACCCAAAAGGACAAACAAAAGCGAAACTCTAAGGCTGGGATTGTGCATTTAAAGGAGGAGCTGTAGGGCCTTCCTTCATTGGGTCTCGACAGAAGTGGAGCCTGTTTGAGGTTTGCATGAGGCTTCAGCATTCTCACATTAAGACATTTACCCTCGAATACTTTTGTGAGGTGAGGACGTGCTGTCACCCTATTTTATCCAAGAGGTAAAAAGGAGGCCTTTGAAAAGACCCTAGGAGGCATCCTGACACGTACCAGAAGCTGTGGAGTGAGTGACTGCTGGAAACACGTGGCTACCATCACATCAAGCCAGCAGACAAAGTGCAGCTGTGGGCAGGAGGATGAGCAGGGTCCTCCCCAGCCTGCAAGGGGGATGCCATTCACCAAGCCAGAGTCATCTCTTCCTGCTGTTTCTTGAATGCCTGTGTGTTTCTTGACGTGTGAAGTGAAGCTGACCCATCCACCTACCTCATGAGGCTATGAGACAAGTAATCACGAGGAGTCTCCTGCTACCCCTCCCACCAGCAATGAGCCTGGTGAGCTGTGGCAGGTTTCATCCAGTTCACCTTTAGCTGAGCAAGAAGGATCATCACAGGAACCACTCAGGTGCCCTCCAGCCATCGCTAGGGTTGAAGGCACAGGCTCAATCACATCCTGAGCCCATGTGACATTCTCCACTGCTTCTGGAACAGCTAGGAATCCAGCCCGATGGGCCACAGTCACACATGAGGTGTAATGAGGGATGACATAGCTTGAGTGGCCTTCCCTCTGGGACGTGGTAGATAGCTGAAGGAAAAACAGAGGTGTTCCACACAGGTAGAACTCAATAAAAGAGATTTTAAGACATTAACAACTGTGCTGGGACTCGGCAAAGAAAGGAGTCTGCTCAGCTCCCCGCTCTATGCCAGCTAGCTGAACTGGCCATCAACCTGAAGCATCACGGGTCTGCAAGGGTCTCTTCCCAGTGGCAAGGAATGGTCCAGAAGTTGGGTAACCCTGCTGCAGGAGCCATTGTTCTGATCATAATTGCTTCAGAGAGAGAAGTTTGCAGAGTGGTTTGGACTCAACAAAGACTGCTTTGTTGATTTACCTCTGCAGAGCTGAGAAAGATTAGAAGAAACAGTGCCAAAGGACCCTGGCTGCTCAGAGTCACAGAATGAAGGGGCTGGAAGGGACCTGCCAGGATGATCCAGTCCAACTTCCCTGCTTGAGCAGGGTCGCCAGATTCCAGCAGAGGTTACATCTCTGAGGGGAGCACAGACTTCCACTGCCTGACATCACCGGGGTTGGTGTGAAGGAGGCACAAAGCACTTTGTTTCTATTGGGATTTTCCAAACTCTCTTCCTTAACCAACTCTTGACGTTTATTTGCTCACACAAGCGTGGACAATGCCTTGGAGAAGCAGATGCCATATTCTCTAGAAGCTCCTGCTAGCTGAGCAAATAAAGGCAGGCGATGAATTAGAAGTGAGAAGGCAATTAGAAGTGAGAAGGCTTCCTTCTGCAAGGAAGCAGAGAGACCTTTAGCACTGGGCTCCCCATTTTGCTGAAGATTCAAGAAACCAGAATGAGAACAAACTGCTTCTGGGTGACTTGTGCTACCCAGTTAAACACTGTCCCCTCAGAAGAGGGTCCTCCCTAACTGCAATCCACCAGCACCTGCAGAGAAGGTCCTCTGTTCTATATTAATGCCCCCTTATTAAATAGAACCCAACACAAAGGCCACAAGTTCCCTCCCCACAGCCTTCAGCCTGTTAGGATATTTTCTAGCACAATCAACTGGGGAAGGTTCAACACTGAGCAGGGCTTCTAACACCGTGGGGGAGCACCTGTCTTACTCAGACACCAGGCACACCTCTGTGTTCAAGACACAGCAGCCTTCCAGCCCTACGGGTCTGTTCCACATTCGTCATGATGCACTAACACAGGGTTTGTCTCAGAATCCTCTGCGGTCCTGAGTCCAGCCCCTCTGCAGAAGGACGCTTGGCAGAGTCTGAGCAGCGGGGGCTGTAGGGTGAAAGCTCCCAGTAATCTCCTTTCATTCCTCTGAAGGCAAGTGTTCAAAGGGTGAGGATCCACAGGTCCTAAGTAACCAGTAAAACAAAGATGAGAAGTCCAAGGGGAGGATACTCGGCCAACGTCTAGCATGGTTATCCAGTATAGAGCCAAAATCATTCCTCAGACTTTGTTCTCCAGCTAATGAAGCACAGACACCTGAAACTGCCTAGGCTCTTCTTAGAAGATATTTTATCTACATGCACAAATTAATTTGCAGTCATTTGAAGCTGATTCCTCTTTCATTCACCCTGCTGTCTATGAGGAGGAAAAAAAATAGAGCGATGCTAGAGACAAGCTGTCTGTGATGAAAAAAATCAAGAATGAGATCCTTTTCTTATATACATAGGATGCTGTGGAGCAGCTTAACAGCTACATCTGATTCAAGAGACGTGTTAGATGAAAGAATGCATTCATGTCTCTCAATCTGTGAGGGGTGGGTGTCAGGAGGATGGAGCCAGGCTCTTCTCAAGGTCATCTGGGGATAGGACAAGGGGCACTGGGTGCCAGCTGGAACAGAGGAGGTTCCCTCTCAATCTCAGCAGGAACTTCTTCCCAGGGAGGGTCCTGGAGCACTGGAAGGGGCTGCCCAGGGGGGTTGTGGAGTCTCCTTCTCTGCAGACGTTCCAGCCCCACCTGGCTGTGTTCCTGGGTGACTTGGTCTAGGTGATCCTGCTGTGGCAGGGGGATTGGACTGGGTGATCTTTCCAGGTCCCTTCCAATCCCCAAGGAATCTATGATTCTATGATTTCTCTGATTGAAATAAAAATGCATTAAAAGCTACTCCTTCACCTTTGCTTGTGATCAGATTTTGCATCAGAGATGGAAAACAATCTAATAGCATGCCCATCTTGCACAACACCCACATCTCTAGTGATCTAGGTCCTGACTTGACAGACCAAGGCAGACTAGAGATCATGCTCACACCCTGCACATCTGAAGATGGGCTCCTTCTGTAGACTGACACAAACCACTGAAACCACCTGCCCTGTTCTGTGCCCACAAATGCTCTCCCTTGTTCTTCACAAGGACAAAACTTGGAATCTGGGGTTTTGCCATCTTCCTCTGATTAAGATCTCCGCAGCCTTTCGGCTCACCCAGCCCTGAGCCCTCACATATTGTGCTGGCAGCAGAGCATCACACCTTTCCCCCACTCCTCTGATTTTCTTTTCAGATGCTGTTGAGGCAGTGCTCTGCAACCTGCACAGCTGCTCAGAACGAGTGCCCACAACCAAACCCCAAACCAAAAACCAAACAAGCTTCAGAGGTTTAATAAGAAACAGGCAGCACGAGCAAAAATACCACGGTTAGAGATTCCTATCTTGAGCCTCGTTTAAATCCATCGCAGCACAGCCCCCAGAGGGAAACAAGCGTAGCAGACTCATCCAGGTTGGCTGCTGCACATATTGTTTTCTGTGGTTTAGAAGCACTGATGTTGCCAGAGCATCGTTGTTGGGTACCCTCTTACGGCCACTTTCTAACTGCTAAAGCTCCCTGATGCTTGGGACAGGTCTCACAATACTGATGAGGCTGGAAAAGACCTCAAAGATCATCCAGTCCAACCTAAACCCAACCCAGTCACCCTAACATCTGCCATCTAGCTCATGCCACTCAGCACTGCATCCAGCCTGACCCTGAACACCTCCAGGGATGGTGACCCAACCACCTCCATGGGCAGCCTGTTCCCAAACCAGATCATTCTCCCAGTGAAAAACCTTCTCCTAAGGTCCAGTCTAAACCTCCCCCCAATGGATGGAGCTGAAGACTGTGACCCCTTGTCCTGTCTGCAGTGTCCAGGGAGAACAGACCGACCCCCGCCTGACTCCAACCCCCTTTTAGGGAGTTAGAGACAGCGATTAGGTCCCCCCTGAGCCTCCTCCTCTCCAGGCTGAACAGCCCCAGCTCCATCAGCCTCTCCTCACAGGGCTGACCTTCCAGGCCCTTGACCATTCCAGTTGCCCTTCTCTGGACTCGTTCCAGCCCCTCGCCATCCTTCCTGAACTGAGGGGCCCAGAACTGAACACACACTCAGTGTCTCTGTATGGGAACATTTATCACAGTACTGATGAGGCTGGAAAAGACCTTGAAGATCACCCAGTCCAACCTAAAACCAACCCAGTCACCCTAACATCTGACCTCTTCCTCTTCAGCTCCTCTCTCCCAAACCCTGCACTTGAGAGGCTGTTAGAAGGGGTAAAACAATCTGGTTTTCCTGAGGACTGATGTTTGGTCATTTGTTTCTGTGCTCAGGGGAAGTCAGGCTATCATAACTTCTTACGGGAAGACTATTTCCACTCAAAATATTATACTTAGGGAGACGTGTCATTTCTGAAAGAGGAAAACATCTCCTTTTGATGCTGCTCTGCCGGGTTATGTTCCTGGATTGTATTTGAAACAGCCAAGTCAAAATACGTGTTACCTTAGCAGAACTAGGGGGTTGAATGTTGTGAAATGAAAGGAAACACCCGAGCGCTGCTGAGAGGGAATGAAAAAGTCACCTCAAAGCCTTTGGACTCCCCTATTCAAGTGGGGCCGGCGCAGCCATGCTCCCACTGCACGTTAGGATTCCAAGGAAATTAGTCTGACAAAACAAATGTGATCAAGATCTGTTTGCTTAGCAGAAGGCAAGCAAACCCCTCTCTCCTCTTTCTGCTGCCTGCCCTTGCACAGGATGGCAGGGTTCCCATGGGAGATGAGCCTGTGCAGACCCCCACCCTCCCAGTATAATCACCTACATGTGTCATGGGGCAGAGGTGGATGAGGGGGGCAGCCCGCAGGGGTGATGTATTCATGTGAAAGCTGGAAAGCCCTTCGAGGGGAAGGAGAAGGCACTTGAGAGCAACAGAGAAAGAAATCACGCTGGCAGGACTGGGGAAGCAGTATGTGCCAGTCAATATCTGAGAGTGAAGCCGAACGAGCTGAGGGGTGGCAGATAAATAACGACCAGCAGATAAGTGTTAATTGTCCTGACAGTTAGGAGCAACTGAGGATTTTCTGCCAGACTGGTGATGCAATTCAAAACGGCTTTTCTGAAATTGAAAGTTTGCAAGAAAAGTTTGTACTGTCTGCTAGGAGTAAAAATCATCATGAAAAGACTTAAACCAGATTAAATGGACCTGCTCAGTGCCTGCACAGGGTCCTGGACTCTTCTTCAGGCTCTCAGAGGCTTTTATGAGCTATGTGTTGTGGAGGAAGGCTAAAGCCCTTGAACCCCCTCTGCTGACACGGTCCAACGAGTCATAGGGGGGCCACAACAGCCATAGGTGTTTTAGTCTACCCTACAAACCCCACGTTGGGTGGATTACTGGAACTACAACTCCTATGAGTCAGTAGGACAAGTAGACACATCCAGCTCTCTGTCAATGAGAAGAGAACAAATGACTCTGCTCTTTCCTTGTTGGATCCCTTCCAGACCACCCATTCCATCAGAAAACACCATCTTGAGAGTTTTTTGGATAAAAACGAGTGTCAGAGTATTGGGAATCTCATCCTCTCTTTCCTGGAGGGGAAGCAGCTTTGAAGCATCGCTGAGTGCCAGGCAGAAGAGTGCCTGTGTGCAGCAGCAGAGCTGCACGCTTCCAGCCCTCTGTGTGCCTCTCCCTGGCAGCTCTTACTGGGGAGTGATGATTGCTTTATGGTTTTCAAGGAGAGCAGGGATGGAGTAGAACTGTTGTTCCTGTGCTCTGTGAGCATTTTCTGCCCATGATTGCTCACTGTGCCATAGATTGCTCACTGCCATCAGCACCCTTTACTCCCTGAGGTTAAGGGAAACCAGGCATTCCAGACTCTCACATCACGAGCATCGCGAGGCTTTTATTCCTCTCATCCAAGGCAGCTTGATTGCTGAAGGCCAGATGGCACTCTGAGACATTACTGCTGTAAATCGGGAGCAGAGGGAGCAGAATCAGGCCCTTCCACCCAAGACACAGTTTTGCTGGGGTCATAGCTGAGCACTTCCATTTGTTAGCAATTAGATGCTGGCACCGGGAAGCCCCTGAAGTCACTACGGTCTCTGGGCAACAGATACAGCTTTTGTTTTTGCACAGACAAAAGGCAGAGCAGTCCAAACCAACACGGAGAGTGTGAGCGCTGGGAAGCCTGATGAAAGGCAATAAAGAATGTCCAAAGTCAGCATCAAAAAGTATGGCAGCAGGAAAGAGAAAACTTAAAGCGGTTTCAAGTGATGAAGGAGGGAAGGAGAGAGGAGGGGGAAGAGGGAGGAGCCAGGATGGCTGGGTGCCCAGAAGAGTGATGTACTGGGTGAGCGTTGCTAAAGCTCACATGGGAGCAAGCCACGTGGGAACTGTGCAGAGAGAGAGATGCACAGCTCAGACCTCATCTTCCACCCACAGACCATCCCTCTCCAGGCTTTATCTCTGGTAACTGGACAACTGGGAAGCCTTGCATCCCCTTGTCCCTTCTCCAGTACCTTATTGTATTACTCTAGCCCTTCAAGGAACTGCAGTATCTCCTGTTAACCAGAGCTTGCTCACGGTGAAGGAGGTGGATATGAAGGTAGCTGATCTGTACTTGTTTGCTCGCTCAACGAGCCATCTCGCATCTGGTGGGGTGACCCTCCAACACCCAAAGAAGAAACAGAACCTTGCATTCCTTGCAACACGTGAGTTTGATTAAGAGCCCAGCAGAGCAGATCCTCGGCCATGAAATCTATCAGGTAGGGACTGTCTTTATCACTCTGTGTTCGTGCAACTCCCGTGGAGTGGGGCCTTGTGGTCAGAACAGCGATGATCAGAGAGAAGAATCAGACTGGGAGATGGGATGCAAGGGCATGGGAGTGCAAGAGAGCACCTCTGGAAATGCCCCTGGAATCTTCCCCGTTCCTTGTCAAGTCCAGATGTCTGTTCTGGAGAGCAGAAGGGGCAGGGAGGGGTACCAATCCCTCAGTAACAGGGCTGGGGGAAGCTGTTCAGCAGGTAACAACGCAGGTAGGAGAAGCACTAGAAGAACCTGTGCTCTGTGAGCACTGTGAGTGAGGCGTGCACGGTGAGCACCTTAGGTATGCACGTGGAGACAGCACGATGGTTATCGCCCACGTGCTGTAGACCTGGCACCCAGAGTCTGAGCCCTGTTTGCACATAGAGCGTTTATATTTGGAAAGAAAGAAGTATTTCCTCTCTTTTTTTTATTCTTTCTTCTCCAACTCTTTTGTGCAGCAGTTTTACTGCTGTTCTGCCCCGTGGGAAGGCTTTAATTCAGAAAAGATGGGCAAGGCTATGCAAATGGGGCTTGGCAGTCCCACGTGCAAGCAGTCATCTCTTGGTGTAGGAGTTGTATAGCGTAGCCTGAAGTACTTTCTGTGCCTTTCTGGTGCTCAGAGTCAAACAGAGGGTGTGCTAGATATTCCTTATATCTGCTTTACATAGTCTGGTGACACTGTGTATGGGAGGGCTCGGCTATTCGGGCTTCGTGACACGTTGAACCACATCCAGCGAGCCCTTCCTTCAGATCTGCTCTCTTTACAGGCAAGGCACCAACATGTTTCACCCCAGCCGGAGCGTTCCAGGCGCTGCAGTAAATCACGTGGCATGCTGGGCAGCTGGAAGCGATTGAAGAACTTTGGGGGAGAAGAATCACACGTGTTTTGGAGGCTTCCCTCAGCTACAGAAGCATCTTAAGCTTCTATTCTCCTGTCCTTACGCTGTGTTCTTCCACCTCTCCGCGCTAGACTTTACCCTCTAGCTTGGGTTTGCTGCAATCTTAAAGCACCTTCTTGGCTCTGCCAGCTCACACCACCAGTACACGAGGGCTCGGGTCTCTGCTTGCCAGCAGTGGGGAGGGAGAGAAAACAGCTCACCACTTTATCTCGACAGCTCCCAGGACTGGTGGTAGAGGAGAGCACTAGGTGTGTGAGCTGAACACGAACTGATGTGCAGGAGCATGGTGCTGTGGCAGGCAGGGGAAGACAGAACAGACTTCACAGATGGCAGTGAGCCCAAGAGCAGAAGCCAAACAGCTCTGCAGCAGCGGTCAGGCAGCTCCTCTCCAAAAGATGGCCAGATCTTGGCCTGATACAGTGTTTGCAAAGGACAGAAGGGAAATAGCCCTGCCACCGCCTTCAGAGACTGAAAATGGATGACCAGCTCCAGCCAGAGAGCATCGAGTAGGAGGAGGAAGCAAGAAATTACTGGTGACTGGCAGAGACTGTCAAACAGCCTTAGCATCACCAAGATTTGCCACTTGAGCTGTGCCAGCTGGTGCTGAGAGGAAAGAGGATGTCTCCAAGAGCCAGAGAAGAGAATGAAGGACAAACAAGAATGAAGAGACAAAGAAACTTAGAGTTCATACAAGAAAAGATCACAAGCGTGAGCACTCCGGCCACAGGGGACCTATACAAGTGGGCTCCACCACCAAGTCAGAGCCTCCATGTAACAGGACAGGGCTGCAGCCTTGTCTCACTGCCATGCTTCTGCCTCTCCAGCTGGCTAGAAACCAGAAATAAGAGGCCGTTTACCCCCAGTTTGTCTCCAGTGTAACAGCAGGAGCCATCCTCAGCCTCCATCCAAATGGAGCTGGGATGGCTGATGATGTACTGGTGTTATTAATCACATATAGGCTGAGGAATGCTCCCTTGGAACCTGGGCTTTCTGCAGATGGATATCTGCGGCCAGAGGAATCATTAGCTCATCTATTCTGACCCTATTAGTAACAGAGACAAGAGAACTTCACCCCAGGTCCCCCGAGAGCCCAGCAAGCTGTATACAGCACAATGGCATTCAGCCCTGCACCGAAGACACAAGAAGGATCAGGGCTTCCTCCTCCTCTCTTGGGGAATGTGTTCCAGAGGCTAATCAATTCCACACTTAGAAATCTGGTTTCACTTTGAATTTCTCAGGCTTCAGCTTGAAAACCCTGGGTTTTTATTTTCATTTTGCCCTTGCTAGTCCCAAAGCTAACTATTTATTTCATCCAGGGGACTCCCAGGATTACTTGAGAGTTAAGTAGCTTTATAAAACAGAGAGACACTCACCAGAAGCTAGGACCAGCTCTCATCATGTAGCATCACAGCAGCTCCACAGTAGTAACATCCCCAAGTAGACTCAAGAAGCATCACAGCAGCTTCCTCGGCGATAACATCCCCAGCTTCCCTAAGAAACAGGAACGCTTCCTGCACTGCCTATGGACCTCTACCACACCAAAGCCTAATAAATCCAGCCCATAATCAGTGCTGGGATGGCTGAGTCCTTAAATGCAGCTGATTTCCTTCAGCTTGCTAATAAGGGAAAGCTGCCTGTGAAGGGAGCCAGCTGTGCTAATAAGGTGGATTCACCTCTAACTCCTATGCAGTGCACAGATAAGATCTCCATGGAGCTCTGCTGACGAACTAAGAGCCCAAACTTTCACATCCAAGGGAACAGACCTGATGAAAGGCTCAGGAGAGTGCTCTACAGAGCTTTTCCTTAATATTAATGTGTCATCCCATAGCTAATTACTCCCAGTGGCCTGGGGATCTCTCACTGACCATCTGCACTCACAATTAGCTGTTCAGTTAATCTCTTACTAAATCACTGCTGGATTTGCAAAGGGATCATCAGTCATCTGAGTTGCATAGAGTCACAGAATGATCTCCTTTCTCAGGATTTGCTTGTCTTTAGCCTTGCATCCATGTGAGCAGGAAATATTCATGGAACAAGCAGCTCAAGTAAGGTCCTTTTGCTGCCAGGAGATAGTAAATCACCCCTGAGCTTTGCTCCGTGTAAATTGTGCCTGGGATTCACCTGTGTTGTTGCAGTGGGTGGAAGACTGGGGGTGTTGGAGCTGGACATGAGTGGAGGGAGCTGGGTGACCTAGGGAAACACTTGCCCTATGCCATGGGGACTCAAGAGATACGGGAAAGCACTGACAAAAGCTAGCTTTCGACTCATGAAACTCACAACAAATTCCCTAAGACATCATCCCAGTCAGGATTATACCTCTGGGATCTCAGGCCGACCCTACAAACCTCTACAGCCACTCTTCACCTCCAAACTGAACGTTGACCCTGCTGTGCCCAGCGAAATGCAGCCCCAAGGAGAGTGTTTTCAATGCCATCTGCTCCTTTGCCAAATGCATACCCTGGTAGCCCTCAGGTTCTTCATAGAAACCCTTATCCTTTCCCTAGCAGGGGTGACAGCAGCATCCCTGTTGCTGGAACTAAAGCAGGTGACAGGTTTCGGTTCCACTGAAGCCAGCCTGCTGCAGGACACAAGCTGGGGGGAAAAGTTAACACAAAGAAATAGCTTGGGCTGCTGTGTTAGCCTGGCACCTCCTGCCAAACCCCGTGGGCACTCACGTTCCCTCAAGTCTGAGCCCATGCAAAGTTTTAGCTGTTTGCATGTGAGGAAAAAATGTATAGAGTCATCAGGGATCGGAAGGGACCTGGAAAGAGCATCCAGTCCAACCCCCCTGCCATGGGCAGGGACACCCCACCCTAGAGCAGGCTGGCCAGAGCCTCATCCAGCCCGGCCTTAAACCCCTCCAGGGACGGGGCCCCAACCACCTCCCTGGGCAACCCAGTGCAGGCTCTCCCCACTCTCCCAGTGAAGAACAAGTCATGATTTCATTTAAGTAGACACTTTTTATTTAGAAAATTCGAAGTGCATACACATTTGTGGGAGAAATTACAATAGAAAAGTGTTGATTTTCAAAATATTCTAGGAAAGGAGTAATTTCAAAAGGTTGATATAACTCCATAACAGCTGCCTCACGGGAACACAAATACAAAACCTTTTCACATTATTTGGGAAAACATTTGGTTTCACTTAATAAAAGATAAAGTACATCATTTAGCACGTTCTGACAAGACGCTTAAGGAGTAGAGGATGGGAAGTTCATGCAGCTCTTTGGTTATGATGTGTATTTTCTCCTCTGTGGACACCAGAGTTTCGTGTTTGCAGACAAGGCTTGTGTTTTGGAATAGAAACATCACCAGATTTTACTTGAGCTTTTTCAGAATCCCCTGGTTACTGCATGTGGCAGCACTCAAAACAAGTTTCCAGAGGGGAAATAAAAGGATGCTCTAGATGTTAAGGAAGGGAAAACAGCAAGAAACTTTCCTGTAGGGACTGCATTGTCCATGGAGTGTGTTTCACTTGGAATATTCATTGCAAAACGAAGCCCCCTTTGCTCAAACACCTTAGTTCAAAAACAAAACACATCAGAAATCCACCCTTCATCCTTCCTCAGGCAAATTCTAGTAAGATATTCATACGTACAAGTACAAAGCAAGCATAAATAAAACATGGGCACAGCAATAAATACCACCTATTCTCTAGTAATCATTCCAACCTTAGGAGTCAACAGCTGCGCTGTGAAAACAACACACACGATGATTTCACGCCTACTGAAGCTGCCTTTCTGCCCCCCCTCAGTGTTACCTCCTGTCCTCTGGCTCTGCCTATGTGGTCCCTGCATCACTGCCATCTCCCCACACCTCCTCTACCTGGTTCACTCTCTGGTCAACAGTTGAAAGGCTGTAAAGAAAATCAAGCGCTCTCCTGGGTGGGTTTGTGCTACTGGTGCTTCTCTGCTCCTTGGTGGAGCTGAGGCTGTTCAGCCTGGAGAAGAGGAGGCTCAGGGGGGACCTTATCGCTGTCTCTAACTCCCTAAAAGGGGGTTGGAGTCAGGCGGGGGTCGGTCTTTTCTCCCTGGACACTGCAGACAGGACAAGGGGTCACAGTCTTCAGCTCCATCCATGGGGGAGGTTTAGACTTGACCTTAGGAGAAGGTTTCTCACTGAGAGAGTAAGAGAGGGATCTGTTACTGAACCCCAAGGGCAGCCACACATCCTGAGTGATCTCAGCTGCATGAGTAGCAAATGGTCACCAGCACAGCAGAACCAGGGCCCAGGACACAGTGAGTGTCAAGACAAGCCAGAGGCAGGTGGCCCACAAGGCACCCAGACAAATACCACTTGGCTGCAAATGTTCCCTACCCTGCAAAGAGTTCCTTTCCTTCCTGCGTTTCTCCCAGGAGCAAATGCCCTTCCTCCAGCTCGCTACCCTTGCAGCACTCACTACCTTCCCCCAGAAGAGAGAGGATTTACAGATTATTCCATTTCCTGGGTTAATTGATTCCATTATTATTAATTAATTAATGATTAATGCCATTAATGAATCCCAGATTATTCCATTTCCATCCACTCCCTGGCTGTACTGTGCAGAGATGGAGTGCAGAGGTTTGGCCAGGGTGCTCCACCTGCCCCTGTCAGTGCTTGCAGTGCTTGGCAGGCTGCAGTGAGAGGCTGTCATGTCACCAGAGGACTTTCCCCTGCGAGAGTGACCCCAGCTGCACTGTTTGTTAACTGGGACTGCAGCAGATTGCTGCCGACGCTGTACAGTCACACCTACCCACAGCACCTTCCCAATGGAAAGTCAGTGATTCCCCTAGAAACAAAATCTCTGTAACCTTTAGCAAGGAAGCTACTGAATTAAAACCAGAGGACTATTTTATTGTGTTGACTCCAGTGGGAATTGATGAGACATCGAGCTATCCTTTAATTTCTGACCGAGAAGGACAAGCTCCGTGTCTGTGTCAGAACCAAGAGCCTTGATGCTTCCCCAGGGTCATTCTTGACTTAGACACTCACATATCTGTCTCTGGTAAACCACTGGTGCTTGCAGGTGCCTGTGTGGGGACAGAACACGGACCCTAGGATGTAAAGCACATACAATTAACTCTCCTTTTTCTCCTGTCTTTAGCCTTACAACAGCTGATCCTACTCCCATTGAATGACCACCACCGCTCTCATCCCGTGCAGTGGCACCAGGCATCTCCAAACAGAGACACAATATATTTAAATCACCAGACAGGGGGTGATAACAACAGAAGAATCTCCAGAGACACACACACGTACACGTCAGGCACTCAGGCACAGCAGTTTGTTTCCCATTGAACAGCAAATGAGGTGACGTGGTCCTAGCTGAGGCACTGTGACAGCGCTGTTTGGCAGAGAGGAAAATACTTACAGGACTTTTCCCTGAATCCACATGGAAATAAGGTAGACAAGTTGCCTCTTTGGCACTAAAAGCTCTTCCCATGTAAAGGAGAGCTCAGTGAAACACCACTGTGTTCCTGACACAAGCTGCAGGGAAGAGGGAAGATTCCTTTTGAAGCAACCAGCTCAAACAGAATGACAGTCTTACTGCATTTTCCATCTACAAGACACCCACCCGAGTCCACAAACACAAAACCACGAGCGCTGTGCTGCACAAAGGTGCTTCCCCTCGCCGCCCAGTGCACAGCATCATCACAGCGCTGCAGGTGTCTCTCCATACAATAGATAGTGCCTGCACAGGCAGGAACTGGGAGAAACTGCTGGCTGGGAGTAGAGGTTGGTGTAAGAAGTGGTGCCAGTTTCCTTTGCGAAGGAACATCCAGAGACTGTCATAGTCACCAGCACTCGGGGCCATGACGGCTGGTGAACAGCAAGCAGAGCCCTTCATTTTCCCACCGGAGAAAACCACTTCTTTCACGACTTGGAAGACCCTCTCTTGCCCCAGACATGCTTTTTCTCCAAAGGTATGGCCAGACTTCCCCTTGCAGTTGTCTCTGGAGCAATCAAAGGTGTCACTGCCCTTGGGTACGCACCACCGTTCAGGAGCTGAGGCTACAGCATCACTGGGGAAGGGTCATGCGAACGTGTCTCCACCTACTCCAGTGCAAAGATACCAGCTGAGCTGAAGCCACGTCCTGTGGGTCAGTGGAAAGAGGCACTCGTGTGTGGCAGCGTAGCTGGCTTCTCCAGTAGCTTGCAAGACGACCGTGGGGTTAGACCTTCAGTAACTCATTCCCTTGTGTGCGAAAATATGTCATCAAAGACACAGGAACATAGGAAACAGCCAGCGGCATCAGACAGCGTTGTGGCTCCTCACCCACACAGATGCTGCACAACACCCATCGACCCATCTACTTCATCTTTCAGAGAAGGCTTTTAGCCCGGTAGCCCTGAGTTCAGTCCTTCATTCACCCCGATTGCCACCCATGCTAACGCCGCCCGCTTTCCCCATCCGATGCTTTCCAGCTTTCCTATGTTCTCGGCCTCGATGACATCAAGTCTCTCCACTACTTCCACAACATCATTGCACTGTACAGTTCATGTCCCTTCTAGGTTTAAAACTCCAGGAGATTTGCATGAACCAAAAGAAAGTGAAATAAAGCAGGACCTCTAAATATCAAAGAAAATAACCTCGTATATAAAACCGCAGGGTTCGTTGAAGTTCCTGTCTTCCCTCAGCCCTAGGTAACGAAACAACCTGTATTCAAACATCTCTTTCTCCAAGAGTTACAGCTTACCATAGAAAAATAGCACTGTGAAAGCAAGCCAGTCTGTGCAACCCCCCCATCCCCTGCCCCAAACCCAACCCAACCATCCACAGAGTAAAACCAACCAACCAACCAACCAAAAGAACCCCCCCCCCATCCAGAAATGTTTGGAAATGCATGAAGTGTTGCTTTTGTGCTGCCTGATAGCAGTGAAATGCATTCATTCCCTAATACTGGTTATCTGCTCTCAGTAAGAAATCCTGCAGCCGGCTTACAATGCTTGCCTCTTACATCTTGAACCTCCTGTTGAATGAAGAACAGAGTGAAAGACTATTAACGTTTATTTCAGTCGCAAAAGCTTTGATATCAGGCCTAGGCAAACAGCTAATCTGTTCCTGGACTAACCCAAAGGGGTTTCTTTTGCAGCCCCTCCAACCAGTACTGGTCAAATACCTGGGGGAAGGTTCTCCACAAGGAGCTATGGGGACCCAGAGGGAAAGCCCAGCAATAGGAGCTAGTTGGGGCAGGTTGTGCTCATCATGGTTAGTAGGGTGTTCAGAGCTATCGTAGGAGGAAGGGTTGATAGGAAGCTTATTCTGGGCTCGGAAGCCAGAGCAGAGAATTACTGGTGGGCAAAGAGACTAGGAAAACCAAACCTGAACAGCAGGGAAAAGTGGGATTAATAGTTTTGGAGCAGCCCCTGTGGTGGAGCAAGTGGCTCTAGGAATGCCTCCTCCACCTGATCCTACCCCATAGCTCTGCTGAAGATCATGAAGGACTGCAGCTACACAAGGGCCAGGTCTCTGTGAGGATGGAGGAACACAGAGCCAGCTCCTGCTCTGCCCTTGTTGGTGTTCAGCCCCCACCATGGGGTGGCTGCAGAGCAGATGCCCCCAGCTGTGCTGTACAGCCAGGAGCCACCTCTGTGGCCTCTGCCCTCTGGGACCTCACCTGCTGTGATCAGCTGGCCAGCACATCACAGCTTGTGGTGACCAGCTGCCCAGAGAAGGTGGGGTGACAGCACAGGCAGCCTCACGCTGCACAGTCGATGTGCAAGGTGCTCAGTGCAGAGACGGGGAGCTCAGGGAGGAGGCAGACAAGCCAAGTCTTCCCCGCTCAGTGTGAGCATGGCCCCCAGGTGGAGCGGGGTGTTAGGCATCACAGCAAGGTGCAAGGGCATTGTGTGCAGGGTTCACTCAGAACAAGGAGCCACTCCATGCAGGTGGCATCCAGGTTGTGTCTGAAGTGATCCTTACTTCTGCTCCAGTCTGCTTGGCCTTTTACAGCATCAGAGGGTAAACACCAAGTATTCAGACCCCCTGATGTCCAGCCACCGTGATGGGAACAAACATTCCTTGCAATGACTGGCTGTACGACCACAGCCAGAGACAGTTGTGGCTACTCCCGGTCAAGGTAGCCTTGGAAAACTCATCCAGGCATAAAGATAGAGGAATTTTTTCCCCTTTGAGGATGTCTTTTCCAGTAATGCACCCCCGTTACCCTACTCTTTGGGGGGTTTATTGCAGAAAGGCAGGACACACCACCTTGGGGATGGGGGGATAAACCAACTGAGACATGCAGAGCATGGCATGTGTTCTCTGGCACTTGCCCAGCATCTCTCATAGCAGGGGTATCAGCCAATCATCAAGGCATCACACATCATGCTGTCACCACCAAGTGCTGCGTTTGTCTTTGAACCCCACAAAGTCACAGCTGGTGTCAAACTCCATCGGTCTGGTACTGGAGCAATAGGGACAGCTGATAAAAAACAAGGCTTCTCTGGTTTTCACTTTGGCTTTGCTGCAGGGTTATTTTGGCCTCTCTAGATGTCTGTTTTCCTGTCAGTAAAACAATTTTTCCACCTGTTTGGGCTGGAATTGTTCTGTTTGAAGAGTGTTATCTATACAACACTCCTTCATAAGGGTATCTATACAGCACCCTTTCACGGGGGTATCTATACAACACTCCTTCACAGGGGTATCTGTACAACACCCTTTCACAGGGGTATCTGTACAACACTCCTTCGCAGGGGTATCTATACAACACCCTTTCACAAGGGGTATCTATACAACACTCCTTCGCAGGGGTATCTGTACAACACTCCTTCGCAGGGGTATCTATACAACATCCTTTCACAAGGGTATCTATACAACACTCCTCTGCAGGGGTATCTATACAACACTCCTTCACAGGGGTATCTATACAACACCCCTTCACAGGGGTATTTATACAACACCCTTTCACAGGGGTATCTATACAACACTCCTTTGCAGGGAGACTACAGGCATCCTGAAAAGCTATGGGAGACTAATATATTTCCCCAAAGGTCACATAGGATGAAGATGGAAGAGGAGGGACTTGAACCTGAGGTGTCCCAGCTCAGAAGCTAATGCCTCCTACCATTCTTTCTCCCTGGAGACTTTAGTGGTGTTGCACGGGAAGGGCAGCGTGGGCCCCGTTTCTTCTGTTGCTTTTTTTTATGAGTGCGATGGCGTGGTCTAAATTAAAAGAAAAATACAGAAATAGTGCCATCAATGATCCAGGTACAAAGGCCTCTGTCACAGTTATCCTACCACCCCTTCACAGTTTGCTCGCAGGGTGCAAATGGAAACCTCCCCTTCCAAACACCCTCCTCCTCGGACACAGGCAAATCCAAGCGCCCTGCTGACATCTGCTGCTTCTGAGGCCGGAGCAATTCTTTTCCCCAAAACACCAAAGCCTCTGCAAGTGTCTGGCAGAGCTTGTCAGCCGGGAGCCTCACCATCCTCGCGGCACCCCCTGACGTACGACAAAGCAGAGGGGAATGACTGGCTCTCTGGCCTCTCACACAGCATGCCCACTGACACCAGCAAGAAGAGGTGGCTACTCCAGTGGGTGTTGGGCATTCAGTGCCTTAAAACAGGGCTATGTGGACAGTCACCTGCATTGTGCCCGCTATGTAGGACCCTCACCCAGCAGACGGGTGGTGGAGGACTGGGAGGTGGTTGTTAGGGGTTTTGCACCCCGGTCCTTGAGTACAAATGAGGTCAGAGAGTAGAAAAAGCTGCCTCACCAGGCTTTACAAACACTGTGTAGGATGGCAGCAGCGGGGTTCAGCTCCCGTAACAGCCAGACCCTAGAAGCTGGTAGTTTCCTATCTGCCAGTGGGTTCAAGGGACTTTATCTTCTTCAGAGCCATCAGCTCTCTTCATGGCAGCAGTAGCCGCTGAGCTTAGTGGACTCCAGCATCTCAGAGCGATTCAAGTCCTGAGGTGGGACTCTCTGAACCTAAGAGTGGTTAAGATGGGCTCTGTTTATTTTGGTCTCTGCTAACTCAGCCAGGCCTCTGTTTTGCACATCCTTTCACCAAGGGAAAATGGAAAGGCAGTCAATGTCCTGGAAGTGATGACCGGGGTTGCCTGGAAGCGATAAAGGATTTGTTAGCTGTGTTGAGACAGGACCGGTTTACTCCTCGCCTCTAAAAGGGATGGATGTTGAAGGATGATTGCCACAGCAGCTGCACACAATGATTTTCAAAGCCAGTTAAGGAACTTGGATGCCTGACAGCCTGAACGTATTTCCTGATGGCTGATGTGTGTGAACAGTACATGAAGATGCGATGAACATAAAGCACTGATTGAGGCTAAGCAGAATTAGTGAGCAAACTAACTCCCTACTCAAACCCCTCTGTACCAGACTACTATCATTTATGAGTTTTTCCTTGAGCTTAGCTGCAGGTTATGACACGGAAAATCCTCTCCCAGAGAAGCAGTGGTACAGATTAAGATGTCTTGACAGCTTGCGTTTTACTTAAGCAATTACAAGAGCCCTTGCTACAAAAAGTATTGATTTTATTCCAGAAAAATAAATTCCCATGTACAGTTGGGTTTTCATAACATGAAACAATTAGCCATTTTATTGCTAGTGCAGAGAGGGTAATGTCACATTTCATACAATTTCAGTACAAGTGAAAAAATATAATATATGGCTGATTGAAATGGATGGCTACAGGAACATTTATAGATCTATATAGATTTATTTTACAAGGCGTTAGTAGTTGGGAGGGATAACGCTGCTTTCAACTACCAACATTCATGTGGCTTCAATTCAAATATATGAACTGTTTGATGCACTATAAATATATTCCAAAGTACATTTCATTGAAGTGAAAGCTGTGCACTACGTTATCTAGAGAAGTCATACCTGGTGAAGAATGCTACAGACAGAGCCCTGACTGTCTGTAAAGCAGGGTTATGCCACTGGTGCTAGCGTTACTAGTTGGAAAACTGAAACGATGCCATGGTTACAGGAGATACGTGATTTCTGTCATTGCATTTCATAGAGCTGGGGCCAAAGTCTCTTCGGTTACTCAATGTAAACCGGGATGAAATCCACCATCAGCAGAATTGCTTCTGGGTTAACATTAGGTAAACACACAGCCCAGAATCTGTCTGGACATCTGGCCTGGGCTGGCTGATTTCAGTAGACCTGGCCTCAGACTTTCCCTAATGGAATGGGAGAACATGTTCCAGCTGAGTTGCTCCCCTAAGGCAGGCAGCTAGGACCTGAGCATGGGATCGTGTGTGCCCAATCCTAGGCATTTCTTAAGTGCCTCCTGAATTTCAGGTCTTATGAATAGCACCAAGAGCTCCATTGGGAACGTCAGCAAACAGAAACTTAGGCAGGGGCTGGAATATTTTCCCAACACGGAAAACCAAGTATCTAGAGCCCTTAGGAATGTCAGCATGGGCCACATCCTGTTCTTAGGTTCACTTGTGCCTAAAGCCAAAGCCATCCTGGCAGCATTAACCTGGATAACTTCTGCAGAGTATTTGCCCAAAGGACAAAGAGTGCTGGTGGCAAAGAAGGCACTGAGCATCAGATGAGATGGGAATAGCTGTCAGGGCTGGAATCACAGTCAGTTTGTTAAGGGATTTCCTTCTCTCCTCCTCACTTTTTGTCGCTAGCGTGGTCACAAAAGGACTGTTGGAGGAATCTGTACTTCTGGCAGCATTTTTCCCCTTGCTTGTTGTAAAAACAGAGGAACAAAGACCTTTGCTATGTGTTTTTTTTAAAAAACCCTTTACCCCAAGTTTGGCAGACAAAGCAAACAGCAGAGGGGCATTAGGTCCCCGCGCTGCTGCTTCACATTCGCCCTGGAGCCTAACCCTTGCCCACATCTCTTCATGAACATACTGATTTTGCACATGACTGGATTCCAGCCCTGCCTTTGTCCTACAGATGCAGGGGGGCAACTTTTAGCAAGGTTCAGCATGGTTACAGCGCATTGACTGGGGGGTGGGAATGTGGTGACAAGAGTGGGAGGGATACTGAGTGCACAGGTAGACTTGTTGGCCAAATGCTCTCTACTAGATCAACCTCAGCCCAGGACTCTGGGCAGGAAAGGAATGCTTTGTACCATCACTTGTCTCATCTTCCGTACCAGGAGGACTGGAGCCCTCCCCTGTCACTCAGCATGAAGGTGTTTTTTATGCTGCTTTTGATCACCATAAAATTGAACTGAGATGGGTCGGGTCACCTCAGATCACTTATGATCACTTGCTTGTAAAAGAAATAACACTAGATTTGGAAAGTCTGGATTTTTCAGGTCTGGCTGGGTTTCCCCTGGCACTGTGGGAGAGGCTTATTCATGACAGAGCTTCTCACCTCGGGCAATATTAACTCCACACTGACCAGCAGAGAAACAACGTTTAGTGCCAAGACTCCTGGTCTCAGCTGCCTGTGCAAACAGCCCCCAGTGTAACACAGAGAACGGGCTCCAAAGAACTGGAACAATATAGATTCTGAAGTCATTGTAGTTTGCCTTGGGGAAGAAGGGGCATAAGGAAGGAAATTTCCTTGGGAGAACGGCTTTTTTAAAGGAGGATGAGTTGGGGACCCCAGAACAGATTGAGTAGGACAGATTTTGTTTCAGACCCTTTCAAAGCTCTTAGTTTAACATTTAGGATATACTGGACACTGTTGTTTCAATACACACTAGGGCAACTCCAAACCCATCTTCAAAACAATATCTGATTCCACGAGTACTTTGTCCACATGGTAAAAGCCAGCCCTTAATGTTCTACCCTTTAGTAACTCAGGATGTTAGCTGTTAAGTCCATTTGTCTCTTGTCTTACTTGTTTAAAGCTTTCTCCAGATACTCCTGGATCCACTTTAGCTTGGGATCAATGCACACTTGCTTGCTGTTGCTCTTGAGCCTTGCACTGTGAAAAGGAGAAGAGCCAGAGTGAGTCGTGCACCTCAACCCACGTCTGCTACCCACCCCAGGGCGCCTGAATTTTCCTTGGGTGTCAGTGCTGCCCTCCCTTAACCCTGAAGAGGATGGGTTACCTCCGCTACCCTATTAAAGATACCCCTGGTTTAGAAGAACTGGTGCAATCTGTCTCCGATGCTGATTCTTGTGGTCTGTACTGGGATGCCCCAGTATCCCAGTGGGATGTGAGACAGATACAGAATCTAACTCCAAGATTCCCAATGCATACCCGAGCTCTCATGAGCCCACTGCTGACAGCAGCAAAACTTCACTTGGAAGTACTGCAATGGGGAGTAAACACAGCTCCACTGTCTGCAAGGAATTAATGAAGAGCTTTCACATTCAAACCAAAATTGAAGTTTCAAGGTGTTGAAGGCAGACACCAAACCCCACCTCTTAGAGGTCCCAAACAGGCCTGGTTTTGTTTTACACAAAGGTGGCAGGCTAGAAGACAACTGAAGGTACCATGGCACCCAAGGCAGGTTTTCCCTCCGGTATCCATTCAGCCCTGGAAACCTCCAGAGGGGGTTCTCCTGGGTGTCCAGGCTACACTTTCCACTCCAGATTGCTTAGCCAGTTGGAATTTGGCATCTGGGCTACCTGCTCCTTTCATGCAAAGTAGTGCAGACAGCTTTTCACCCAGCTCTCACCCCAAGGATGTCAGGGGGATGTTCGGAGCACAGTGATCTCCTACATTCCCGGAGCACCCTGATTCGGCGCCAGGATCACCCCTCACACAGCCTGCCTGCCATGCGAACGCGCCAGGAACAGGCAGTGTCATGGAAATGCCCACGGGAACACGTTCAGTGTGTGTTTAAACATTTTGCTGGATGAAAGCCAGAGTGTTCCTTGCTTTCTAAAATCTGAAAACCATAGAACCACGGCTTCAAAAAATAACAGCTCAGAAAGGCTCCTTGCTCTGAAGTTACGCAACGACCCCGCTGTAACACAAACACAAGGAAGATCCAGCCTTGCAGAAGTTCTCATCAATGCAGAGATGAATGGGTCTAATTCATATTTCCCTTGCGGCCGTGCCAAGCGGGCAGACTTCCAGGGAAGTGATACCAACTGAGAGCAAGAATGGATTTGCTGATGTCAGCAATGCCTGGGAACTCAGGCTGACCCTGCAGCGGACCGAACCAACAGCCCACGCAACCAGCCTCCAGCCACATGCAACCAGCCTCCAGCCACATGCCAGGCAATTCTTCTCGCCTCGTACTAAGGCTAAGTTTTTTAGCTCTTTATTTTGGAGCCTGTCAGCCCCTGCTGCTCCTTGTATGGCCGTGGCAGAGACCCTGGCATGGATTGTTAATGTGCAGTGGCTTAGGCGTCCGCTTTAGGATGCAATGAATAGCATCAAAAAATGCCTGTTTATCTAAAAGCAGAGCAGTTAGGGTGGGCTTTGTAGAGCTGAGACACTGACAGAGATTTATGGATTTAGAGAGCTGACTTCCAACAGAACCAAAGCCTGCTCTCAGGCTTTTTTTCCCACAAGTACAACTCCCCTCAACCACAAAAAGGAAGATAGATACCTGTGCAAAAATCCCCACATCAGATCTTCCCTTGAAAGTGTATGATCTCACTGAGAGCAGGAGCACACAAGTGACTCACACCTTCACTGCATAATGCATGCATTCTGAATTCACAGCGAGCTTAACACCACCATCACGATGAATTTATAGGTCATCTTTTATCCCAATTCAGCTTCTGTTTTGATAAAGATCTGGTTCAAAGCCCCTGTGCTGCAGGGGTATTGGGAGGTAAGTTTGTGAATACCGTGTGCTCCGTGTGCCACTAAATCACATCTCAAACAAACATATTTGACAAGAGAATGAGTCACGTAAGTATTTCACGCTCTTATCAACCTCCACTGCTCACGATCACACAATAATTAGGAGATGAATGTATAATATATCTAGTCTTAACTGCCTGTCATTTCCTTGAATCTACTCCAGAAGAAAAATTACACATCCTTTACAAAGCTCAGTAGTGCTGGGATCCTTACAACATCCACCGGCAGTCCCAGAGCACAAAGCCATACACCGCTGCATTTTGGATGCCTGCCTCCAGAACTGTTTATAGGTGGAGCCCAGAGCTGATCCCAGCTGGACTGACCACGTCCATGAAAGGAAATTCTTTCTCAGCTGCAGCTTGCATTTTTCTCACTGGACTTCACCAAATCCTAAGGCAGAAGGAAATCTACCTAGAGCACTGGCTCATGAACAGATGCATACTCTTCGATATACACACACGTTCCTGAGAAACCTCATGACCCACATCAATTTTCTGAGTGCAGAAACGTTTTGGATGACAGAGAATGGACTTCTACAGCATTTGGTTTGTGACTGGAAGAGCTCCACGTGGATCCAAAAGAGAAATAGTGATGGGGGGCACTGCTCAGAAACCCATTGAGATCCTCACACAGAGGTCAGCAGGAGCTGACAGGACTAAGGCTCCCTTGCAAAGCAAAGTCGAACACTATTTCTTTTCCTTCTGAAGATGTTGAGGTTTTGGAGATGAGGGAGGGGAGGGGTCACCCACAGACAAATGAAGCAAAACGACCTTCCTAAAACCACACACAAAAATCAACAATTTTCCCTCAAAAGCAGTATTTTGCACTGGGAACACAGCCACTTCTATCCTGCTGTGACCTGCCACCTAAGTGTGTGTCCCTGGATCAGACCAGCACGTATTTATGGTCTCTACCTCCTGTGGACTTTGGTCTGGTTTTTTAACTCCTCTCTGTGGAGAAGCAGAGCATCAGAACACTCAGACCACCACAGTAAACTCTTTTCCTTAAGTTGTGGAGCTCCACATCCCAGCCCAGCCTGTCTGACATTCCTGCTCACATAGCCATGGAGGAACAGGACCACATAGTCCCATGGAGATGGCAGAGGTAGAAAGCCTCTGGGAAGCATCCACTTGGGCTCCTTTGTGTGTGGTGGGGTGGGGATCAGCTGCATCTGACACACGGGGTTAAAGGATGAATTGCAAATCATGGCATGAGACCACTAGAAATGGCCATCAAAACAGGAGCCAACTGCTTGACTCTTCTTTTTGGTACCTTGCACCCAGCTAAAAAAGGAAGAGTACGAGACTTACACAATCTGAAGGGAGCAGTTGGGCGTGGAGAGTATTTTGAGGTGCTTAATGTTGGCTCTTGCCACGTTGCTCTCGTAGAATCGACATGGGCATCGGTAGGTCAGGCTGACGGGTTTCTCTGCAGGACACAGGGAGAGAAAGGACACGTTACTCTCTCTGGGACTCTCTCTCTTGCAGATACACCGACCAGAGCCGACTGAAATTCCCCCTAAAAATGCAGGTGAAACAAAAAAAAGCAGCAGCAAAGCTTTGAGAGAGCATTTGCCCACAGCTCACAGCACAATCCTTTAACCTCAGCACTCAGCCTTTCAATAATAGTGTGAGGGGTTTGGGAAGACAAAAGATGAGGGAGAGAAAAGTGAGATAAGAAGAAGCGATTAGAGTAAGGAGCTATTTCATTGTGAGGGGACGCTCCCGGTAATTAGACAAGATAAAGGCCAAAAGAGGGGGCACTTGTCCTCGGTGTTGTTCTTGTCAAATGATTTTGACCCGAGGCCAAATTAGAAGGTAGCCAGAAGAAAGCGCTGAATTCCAAAGAGTTCAGATCAAAACGGCTCAGCTCAGGTGCAGCCTTTTCACGGGGGACTTACTGGCTACAGAAAAGCCCTGGGTCTTTGAGGCTTTCCCAGGGTCCGGTAGCTGACCTTCCTTTCTTTCCCTAGCACAGCCAACCTTTCCTCTCAGTTCAAGCCACTCGGAGAAGCGAGATCACTGCGATTCCGCAGGAGAGATAGGGAGTTACTGTGCCCTCCCAGGCTGTGGTGAAGTAAAGGCATTTAAAGAGAGCTATCAGGCGCTGTACTCGCCACGTACTAATCAGGGACCACCAGACTGCATGAGAATTTTATCACTGGCATTAATTGGAATGAAGTTTAACCCCCGAGGCTAAAGCTGATCCATGCATATGCATGCAGAACACAGAAAGGCACTCAGCACAGCCTCTGATGTAGTCCTGCTACCTGAGTCTCCAAGAGAGATCTTAATTACTGGCCACCAAGTGCACATAAAGCCCTTAACTCTGTAGGCTTCAAAACTCTGTGCGCATTGAAATACAAATCTAGGAGCCTTGCCTGCAAGTCTAGCAGCCCAAGGTTTTAAACAGCTTCCTAGCAGAGCAGTTTTCATCCTCTTGGAGGAATTAGCTGAATACACCTAACCCGTAAGGCCTGGCTTATGCTGAGGATGGACAGATCTACATCTGACAGGCCTTTAGATCCCACACGGCTACCCACCACCCTGTTTATTTAGCCACACAGGAGCACTCTCAATATCCAAACCCAGCTTGGGAGATGGAGAGCTAAAGAGCAGGCAAAGGCTGGAATCTGTAAACTGCTGTCTAGGAAGGTGAGAAAGGAGACAGCTTTTCAAAGAGCAGCTGATCTGCATATATTACACATCCACCAGTGCCTGTCCCTAGCACATATCACCACAGACAACACGGTGAAATTACCATGTTCTCAGGAGGGAAACCCATTTTGCCAAGTGCCTCTACCAAGAGATGAGCCAGGATCAAGATTCCAGAGGCAGAAGGGCAAGCAGAGAGGAACTCAGCAGTGGGAGTACAGTTCTTTTTCCAGATTCACATCAGTCTTTAACAAGCCTGGGGAATATTCTCAGCTTTACAGGAATCCAATCAGCACTATAATCTATAACTTAATAAAGAGCGGAGAAGCTCCCATCTGCAGGAGGAGGAGGTAGAAGCACTGCAGGGTGAGCTACATATGTACATTAGAAAGGGGTTCAGAGCACCAATGCTCAGCTCAGCAAAACTGCATTGCAAATCTCTCTGTAAGCTTGTACCAAGCAAATTTAAGCAAGCATTACCCTAAACAACACAGAAGAGATTCCAGGTTCAGGTCTATGATTTGAAAATTCAAATCCAGTTTAAGACTGAGAAGCAAAGAAATCAGAGGCAGAGGAAGTTTCACCACGACTAACACATCTTTGAGTCCCAAAGTTTTGCTCAACCAAGGGCATTCAGCACAGTAAGGGAAAGGGAAACCTCCAGCATTTGGTGTTATCCCAATGCAAGGTGGAATGACAACTCCCTTCCCAGTACAAGAATCCCCTTGGCATTTCTGTGCCCCTAGCTTGGTCATCAGCAAGAGACACTAAGCATCAAGGAGAGACACCCCAGGCACCGACTCGATCAGCTCTCTGCATCGCTAGCATGGAATATCTCCTGCTACTGCCTCCCAGCAGTTTGGCTTTGGGAGCTTTGTTGGGGCTCACTCTGCTCTCAGCAAGGAAGGCTGAAAACCATGAACCCCTATCGTCCTAAAACAAGAGGAGGAAGAGTAATTTGGGGGCTGTAATTTGGCAAGGGAACACTTGTGGTCTTATTCCAAGGCTGATCAATACCTTCTGCACCTCAAAATGTGAACAAAAAAAATGTACATGCAGAGCAAAGCTGATCGAGACAATTATTCTACAGATTTGTACTGCAGGAGTTAATGCTCTGGGAGTTTTCTGGTGTGTAATGAACGCGGAGCACAGTCTGAAGCCATTCTCTCAGTAGGACAAATTAGAAGAGCCTGTTAATTGCACCATTACATGAAAACACCCGTTTTCATGAAGCAGATTGTGCATAAAGCTTTCAAGATCTTTCTAACTTCTGGTTTAAATGCCTGAATATCCTCAAAAGTTACAGAAGAGCCAGATGTCATTCAGACTATCAATGCTGCTTCTTCAGCCTTATTTCCTTAGCAATAAGATCTTGACTACATCTCAAACCTCAGCTGGAAGGGTTTGGGTTTTCTTAAACATTAAATACTTTCACTGGTTTCTAATTCAAAGCTCAGATCTGAACACTCACTTTAGCTCCCAAATTCTGTCTAGAGACAAAGCACTCACAAATGTCTCTCTTACAGGAGGGAGATATCTTATCAATGCTGGATGGGACGTATTTCAACCCCTATAGGGATCTTCAGCCACACAGAAACTGCACAGGAAGGGGACAAGTGAGTTGCCAGTTCTGGTGTGAAGTAACATCAGTAACTTGCTGTGTGGTCGGGGAAGCTCTGCTTGCTTGAAGGAGAGGGAAGCTCTCCATACACCCAGGTAAGCAGGCTCGGCATGAACAGCCAAAATATTCCATGGAAGTAGAACTTTGGTCCTATTTATCCAAGCGTGTATTTATCAGTATCAGGAGAGGGCTGGGAACTTTTTAAGATTAGAGCAGCTCCACTTCCCTGGGAATTGAGGCTGCAACAGGCAGACAGAGCTTTACCAGTGTGACTTGGAAAAACCCAGTTCACCTGTTGTCCTCCAGGACAAGGTAGTCTGGCAAAGCCCTCAGCTGGAGCTGGGATGAGAGCACTACAAAGCATCAGGCAAACCCCTTCTATTATGACTGCAAAACAGGGGAGCGTTTCCCCTTACTCCTTACTTCTTCCCCTCTTACTGAGGTTAGCCAGGTCCCATCACGCTTTCCCTGCCTTAAAGATCCCTCTGCCGTTTGCTGCTGCGCAGGGAGCAAAGCGAGGGGCAGCCGAGCGGTTCCCCAGCCCTGCACTCAGCGCTGACAGAGGGGAGTGGAGGAGAACTGCCCCTGAGCCCCCGGTTCCCCACTCCAGCTCCTCCCGTCGAAGTGGCAGACCGGGTGAGGGCCAGTAAATCTCTCTTAGCTCGTTCCAGATCCCAAACCTGCGACCACCCGGGCTGGGTCTGCCTGTTGGGGTCTTTCTGAGCAGCGCTTGCTCCCTGGTGCCTCCGTACGGTTCGCCGCGACGGGGCTGCTGCCGCCGGCGTAGTGTTGCGCGAAGGCACCGTCCGAAGTATCGAGAGCGATTAACTCTCTTAGGCTAAACAAAAGGGGCACCGGAGGGCATCCCCGGGTAGGGAACACCCAAGTTTCGGTCGAGAATACTGCAGAATGAGGAGGGACCGGAGGAATGGAGGGCACTCACTACCAGCCGGCTTTCGGATGAAGGGACAAAAGGTGGCTGCCAGGAGCAGGAGGAGATGCCCAAAGCCTGCTGGAGGGACCCTGCCAAGCAGGGGGAGTTCGGCTACCCCGGAGCCCCGCGGCACTGGGATGCGGAGCGAGAGGCGCAGACAGGCTGCTGCGGTCTCCGGGTCTGCCGGCAGCCGGAGGCCACGGGCGGNCGGGGGGGGGGAATCGATAGGCACTTTCTGCAACCCAACCGCCTCCCTGCAGACCGAACGCTGCCGTTAGTCTTCCTCCAGCCGATTTCATTAGGGATAAGTTTGGCACAGAGGATCCCTTTGAGCAGCCTTCCTTCTTAGCAAGAGCGATCGAGGCAAGAAGAGAGAGTCCCTGCTTGCTC
>VZRI01009141.1:56613-84875 GCA_013397515.1 Upupa epops | reverse complement strand
CTCAACCCCTTCTCCCGGACACCTTCCCCGAGCCCCCCTAAACCTCCTCGACCACCCTGGCCGGGGATGCAGTGAGCTGCTGCTGAGAGAACAACTCGGCTCAGCGCTCCTCTGACTGGGGAAGGAGACCACGNGCTCCCCTGCTTGCTCCCCTGCTTGCTCCCAGCTCACAACCGGGGCTCTACAGACTCTCCCATCTGAGCAGCTGCGGGGTTCCTTCACTTACCCTCCGAGAGGGAGAAAACGGCCAGGGCGAAGGCGAGCAGGGCCAGGGCTCGGAGGTCCATGCTGGGTGTCTGGCAGGGCGCAGAGCAGGCGCTGGACTGCTTGTTCCGGCGGCTGCAGAGCTCTGCGGGAGTCCCCTCCTCCCCTCCCTCTATAGAGGGGCTGGGACCGCTGGGCAGGGGGAGGGGAGCAGGGGGAGTAGCTAGCCTATGATTTATTGCCCGTGGCATGTTATTACATCCTTCCTCTGTTAAAAATGCTTGGAAAGGAACCAAAGATCGAGGTCTCCTTTCTTCGCTCCGTCAGCCTTCTCCCAAGCAAACCGCTTGCCCCAGCAACCCCCAAGACCCCAGCCCCTCCTGGATCGGCGGCGGCTGTGAGAGACCCCAGAGGGTCCCACCCGCCAGGGGTGTGGGGTGCATCAGGGAGTCGCTATCAAGGGTTCCCCATTTATCCCGGGGACCGGGAGAAAAAGTTTCCTCGCCAAACTATGCCAGCCCCGACCGCTTCTGGGCACACCAGCCCCTCCGCTCCTGAACCAGAGCCGCTAGAACCGGGACAGCGGTGGGGGCTGATTCTATAACGACTTGGCACTCACACCGGGAACAGCAGAAAAGTCGCCCTTCGCTCTCTCTAGATTCACACTAGTGCCCTGGCATCACATCTAACTTCCCATCTTTCGAGAAGTTTGTTTGGGGATGTGGGGAAATCGCCAAAAGATGAAGGCTTTCGCACGTTAGTCCCGAAGGCCACTTTTCCTCGGTAGGAGCTGAACCCCGTTGTAGGTTTACTGCCACATCTCGTCTCTTTTGTATTGCAGATGCTGCCGGGCTCCCTGGCACCTGGACTGAAAGCCCCGCTGGCGCTGCAGAGCCGGGAGGTCCAAGGGTACCGCATACCCTCAGCCTTTACAGCATTGTCAAGTGTAATTGACTTAAGCATGCCCTCGCTGTCTGCAGTCCAAGCCCACGGGGCTCTGTTTGTTGCCATTCAATACTTCGAATAAACACCAAGGCTTTGATTGAGTTTGGACCCCTCGGCCACATTGAAAACAAGCGCCCTCGTGTAAGGTTGTGCCTCAACAGGGATGAGGGGGTAAAGCTGGAACGGAGACCTTTACAGGACATGTCCATGAGACCCACCAAAGCCGGCAGCACGGCTGCTTTACAACCTGCCTTACTTCAAACTCTCCCAGCCACAGCTCAAAAGGTTGGAAACAAGGGTGGAAATCCTGGACCTGTGCTAACCTGTGTCTGTTTCACTTAGAGGATGGTGTTTTCTAAAGCTGGGGGGGTGGGATGCTTGCATTGACGCTGAGCCGTGAATCGGCTGCCTCACCAACACACACTGATGAGGCTGATCCTCAGACCCCCCTCCATCAAATCCAGCTGGTTTGATTCCTTTGCCCCTGCTTACCAGGGAGTCCTGAATTTCAGGCTGATCTTGCTCTCTCCCATTCTCTCAGGCGAGCTAGTAGGGTACCACAGGAACCTGATGCACTGAAATGCTATTAAACATAACTAGTGCTATGAGCCTGCTACAGCTGCTGGGGCCGTTGGAACATTCTGCAGGGAGGGGAGAAATAAATCATAAGCTCACTGCAGATGTTGCTACGGTTGCTGCTGCCCCACCTGGGCTGTGGCTGGCACTTAGGGCCAACCACAGAAAAGATCTTTGCTGTTGCTACAGACACAAAAGAAAACAGTTCGAGGATCTAAAAAAGACTGGATGGATGTGGGATGAGATCAGTGTCAAATCCGCGTAGCAGTCTTCCCCTCGGCATCCTCACACATGAACAGCTGTTGTCATTAATGGGGAAAACTGGTCTGATGCTAGGAAATGCCCGGTAAGATCTTCAGCACTGACTGGAAGAGCTGCAGCACTCAGATGCAGTGTCTTTCCCTACACATCTGGATAACCCAGTGCAGTCTGCTTCAAACGGGGCTCTCACTCTGGTCCTTAGGGCAGAAGGGTGCCTCGGCTCCTCATGCGATCCTCAGTTGCTCTCTCCTTCTGCCACAGTCGCCCTTGCGTGGGAGACCAAGTCTCCCGAGGAGAAATCCCGGGACGCCTCACTCGGCAGGCAGCACCCCATCGCCTCCCTGTCCCCCACAGAAGCGAGCGGTGGGGCCGGCTCCGCTGCATCCCGGCAGCATCCCGGCAGCTGCCTCCCTCCAGTGCCGGTGCCGGGCAGGATCACGGAGGAGCTGGACTGCCCCGCTGCTCCTGCAAGCAGCCCTTCCTGTCCCAGCTGTGTCTCCCCACGCGTGCACATGCCCACGGGGTGTTCTCTGCCAGGCAGAAATCAAAGCAAGCTTCCAGGGGTATTTTTTTTGCCAGGGCAATTGCCCCATGACCAGGATTTCCCCCGTCGGGTGTTTCCAGGGGATGGGGGGAATTTCGGGACAGAGCAAACCCATCGCTGAAAGGGGCTGTGGGTTGAGCGAGGGGAGGGACTCCCGACCGGCGCAGAGTCCTGTCAGTCAGGTCTGCCCTCGCTGCTTCACTGGGAAGATCTCGCTAGTGGGATGAAGAAGAGATCCACCTTCAGTAACCGAGCTCATCTCAACAGTGAGCAGTTGGAATTGTGGCGTTTTGTTTTCCAGTTGCTACCTACCACACAGCGATTCTGAATTTAGGATTTAAACAGCAGCGGAACAACAAAACAAAACAAGGAATAAAGCAAGGGGGTTCTCCCCAGCCCCAAATAAAGAATTAGAAACTCAGGGAAATCTGAACGGATTGTGCATTTAGCAAAGAAGTCAAACAACTTGTCAAGCGTTAAATTCCTCTACAATTTCGTTTTAGCTTAATGTTAACTCCCACAGAATTGACCAGTGTTTATTTGAGTGCCCAGAAAATCCCCCTGTATGATCTGGGTGGCTGAATCCCCCTCCACGAGCAGCTGCAGCCTGAACTCCTTAATAGCCAGTAAATGTAATCCTTTATCTGTATGCTAACAAAGGAAGGGTGAATTCAGCAACCTTAACTAGACCTAGTGCTGATTTCAGCCCAGCTTCAGCCAGCCTTTTGAAATAACACGCTGTTCCAAACTTTTAGTGTGCTTCTATCAAATGACAGTTCTTCTCCAACAAGGAGATGGCAACATGTTCATTGCTTAGAGCTTTAGACTGGCATAACCCAGCAATAACCTCACTACTGTCAGCATTTTGAACCCCCACAGTATTATGTCCAAAGTGAGCTGGAACAGCACAACACAACTTGTTAAGAAACGTGAACTAAACTAAATGTTCTCAAGGTGGGAAATACTACCCTTTGTTTTCATCTTGTTCTCACTAATAATGTCCAACCATGAGTATTGTGTGATTCTCTGTCTGACTGGGATCTTCCTCAGTATTTTCTGGACTCACTAGCTGTAACTACCTGCATCATTGTTTGCACAGACACAGCATCCATGAAGAATCTGCATTTAAGGGGCATTGAGATTCACAGAGCAGCCCCACATTCTGACCTAAACCCAGGCAGATTATTGCCAGGAAAACTGAGAGAGCTGGAGTTAGGGTTAACTACATTTAGAAGAGATTGTGGGACTGCTCAATTAATAACAAATGGATCTCCTATCTGCCTTGTAACATCATCCACTAGCCTACATGATAATGACTATGGCAGTTTAGCATCTATGTCTTTAGATCTGTCTCCTTGTCTTCAAGCTAATTTTTCCAAAGCATGCTTAAACTACTTCATTCCACACAGCACGAAGCTGGCATTGGAAGGGAATGGAAGAAGCCAAAAGGCTTAAATCAGTTTTAATACTGGATGGTATCTTTCAGGTGCAGAGTTAATAGTGCTTGGAGATCCTGAGTGTTCAAATATTATAGTTACTGACATTCCTTTGTAACTGAACTCTCAAACTCTCCGCTTTATAATACTTCCCAAAACATAATAAACAAGGCATAAAATTCTTCCCTCTTCAGTTACTGACTACATCCCCTTAGATTTACCTTCATCTTACTGTCATGCTTGTTTCACTTAGGAGTTCTTTTGTAATAGCGGTCCTATTCTTGAGACATTCTTATATTTGTTGGGGGGGAGAGGGAAGGGCGCTTCATTTTTCTTTCTTCCTTTCCCAAGACTATTAATCAAGTGAAAGTCTGAAGGGTTTGCAGTCTTGCTGCACGTCCAAACAGCAGCTAGGACAACCCTTGAGCAGTTTGAAGGCTTCTGTCTTTGACCTTCTAGTTACAAGTACTAGGACTATTTACTGCCTCATTGTCACGTCAGGGTTCCAAGCTTGTCCATCAGTGAAACAGGACTCAGAGCATTAAGTTTGTGCAGCAAAGCAGCATAAACCAAGAGAAGCCACTTGTTGGATTTGTCTGTTCTGCAGAAGGGAAAACCCCTAAATAACCAAATAACTGGCTTTCAGATGGAATTGCCAGAGGTCTGTGCTTGTTGCAGTAAAAACATTCGTGTACATCATATCCATAATGTGTGTTGGACCCAAAAGATTCCTTGGAGGGCAGACAGAGAGATCAAATGGAGGTCAAGTGAGTGACTGTTTATAGATGGTTAACTAGAGTGACAGAGAACTGTGGTAGCTGTTTTTCTAACAGTGTTTAAAGGTTTAAACTTGCTTCCCTGAGAGTTTTGCATGTGATTTCAATGGATGTCAAATTGGCCCTTAAGGGCAAACTCCATCTCTGTTCTTATCCCAACAGAGTACACCCCAAGTTGGTCTAACCTTTCATGAAGAAACTCAAAACGTGATGAATTTTGCTTGGGTTTAAGTTTTGTAATGAACATAGCTCTTGGCCTCACGGTGAGGAGTTTCCTGAAAGCTTGGGGTAAAGCAGAGCCAAGTTTGGCGTGCTCTGCCTCTCCTCCCGAGCACCAAGCTGACGCTGGGGAGGGGATTTTTCTTTCCAAGAGTGCTTAAAACTGTGTGGCTTTGCTTGGGTTTCGCTTGGAGTGTTCAGGTTCATTGAGCTTGCAGCCCACTCTGAGAAACCTACACCTTAACAATGAAGGCTGGCGATTCCCAACAAGGGGAAGCTCTCGGGAGGCATGGTGGGGCCAAATTAGGCTTTGCCTTTGTACTCTCTCCATGGGAAACTGGTGCACAGAAGACCAGATCATCACAACTGGCCAGGCTTCACTCTGCAAGGAAAAGATCTAGCTCAATGGCCAGTTCAAACCAGTCAGAGGTCCTTACAGCACCCGCCTTTCAGGCTTCCCTTTCTCTATTCAAATAGAAGCCAATGTCTCTTGGTAGTTTTGGAATTATTTGCTTTTAACTTAAGATGGAGACGAATAAAAAACTATAACCCAAATATCTACACACTTTGGGGATTTTCAGTCTCTGAAACAAAATCTCCATCAGCCTTCTCCTTCAGCTAAATCTAAGGGCATCAGTCGAGTCCGTATTAGCAACCTCTGTGGTGCAGCAGCAAGTCTACAGAGCACAGTAGTCAAGCCATCCCATTTCAATTCTTCTTTAGTGTGGTTGCAGCCTGGCACTAAGGACTGGAATCCTTTGGAGCACATGTCCTTCTACAGTTCATTTCATGACCGTTTCATCCCAAAGCAATCTACTCCACACGCTCAGACAGCTCCACAATGCAAAGTCAATAGGGAAGAGGGCTTCAAAAAAACTTCCTTCAAAAAGCACATCCGTGATCTCAACTCAAACTGCAGCCTCGGAGCCACAGAAGGCAGGCAGACCCGTAAGACCCTCCACAAACGGAAAGCGGGTACCAGTCAGCAGCGCAGCGGGCTGCAGGCGGCGGCGACGACCGGGGCTGGTGTGTGTGCGGGGGGGGAGAGAGGAGGAGCAGCAGCCGGTTCGGTGTATTGGGGGGCCATCTAGTGACTGGAAACAGGGCACCGGCTGAAAATCATCAGCCATGCCTTGAAAGTGTTTGCATTTCGGTCCAGGTTTGGTTAAATCTTCCTTTTCTTTTTTCTTCTTGCCTTATGATTATCCTTTACCTCTCCTTTTCTGTGAACATTCAGAAAGCTTCTGACAAACTGATTAATTAATGTATTTTATAATTAAAGGAATTATAATTAAATTTTATAATTAAACACCACTTTTGGTGGTGCTTTGGGAAAAGGCTGAGCATCAATTAGAACCAGGACTATGTCCATATCAGGAAAGAGCTCACATAACAGCCCAGAGTAACGTGTAAGATAAAACACAAACCAGAGATAGACGCAGCGGGTGGGAGGGAGAGGATGCCTTGCTGTGTGCTCCGAGCCAGGTGTTAGAGCCTGGGCAAGCATGTAAGCTGAATACATGAGGCACATAATGAAAACTGGATCTTGTTTGTATTTATGGATTTGCTCTCTGGGCTACAGGCAGCTGTATTAATCTCACACTGAAACAAGCAGCCCGTTCCAAACCCGGATCACTCTTTCAGTGAGAAACCTTCTCCTGATGTCAATTCTAAACCTCCCCCGATGGAGCTGAAGACTGTGACCCCTTGTCCTGTCTGGAGTGTCCAGGGAGAAGAGATCGACCCCCACCTGACTCCAACCCCCTATGTAACTCAGAATCCTCTCTCCAGTCAAGAGCAAATGCTGAGGGGTTGAGGGCAAGCATCACGCGCACTTGGTCAAGACTCTGGCCTCAGCTCCAACAAGATGTGGAACTCCTACTTTCTCACTGATTTCAGCAGTTCCAAGCAGATCCCACAGAATTCGATTTTACCAGGGAATAAGAAGCTTCAACAGAAACAAAGACCCGCAGGATCTAGAGGTTATTTTTTTTTAAATTGCCCTGATGTCTCTAAATAAACACAACACAGCTCCACTCTCTATGCAGAATTACGAAGAGCCTTGTCCAGCTCCTGCAATACTGGAAAAACCAGAGATGGAATCCATGGGATAGTAAATGACAGAGAAGAAGTCAAGAGTGAGAGGATAAAGTCAAGAGGGAGAGGATAAAGTCAAGAGGGAGAGGATAAAGTCAAGAGGGAGAGGATAAAATCAAGAGTGAGAGGATAAAATCAAGAGTGAGAGGATAAAGTCAAGAGTGAGAGGATAAAATCAAGAGTGAGAGGATAAAGTCAAGAGTGAGAGGACAAAGCCAAGACTATCTGGATAGAAAACCAATATTGAACTTTTACAGCAGGAGCTGCCTGCGTTATCCCCGTGCAATAAAACATCTATCAATAGCCTCACGAGAGGAGCCAAAATAGTAGTTGTCAGGACAGCGTGTGCCAGAAACCCAGGGAATTCAAAGTAAAGAGAGGCACTGGGCTTGTGGAAATAGCCCTAGAATGCTAAATTCAAGAGATTATAAAGGAGTTTCTTCTGATATCCAGTTGGTAGATTACAAATGATTAGCTCTTCTTGCAAGGAAGAAGAAGAAGATTAATCTCTGCAGCACCCCCACCTCAAGATAAAAAACGTTGGGTCTTGCAATTCCCTCTCCCAGAGTAGCACCCCAGAAAACAGCCCCTAGTCCTGCTACTGGCAAGGGAGGAATGTGCCTGGACCAAGCCACTCCGCATGAAAGGCCAGTATCTGATGTGCTGCCTTGTAAATGACACGAGGAGATTTTCTCTGGATTTACAGCCTCATCAGTTCCCCTCTTACATTTCTTGGAGGTGTTGCATGCGCTCTCAGACAGGAGATCTGAAGTAGAAACAAAAGCCTTTCAGATCTCCCACAGAAGGTAGCTTTTTCCTCCCAAGCAAAACCCCCTGCCCAGGTGGACCGCCTGCAGCTGGGATGCAGGAGCAAGAGTTGTTCAAAGGTCATAAAAACCCTTGGGCCTGGCTTTTATTTGTAGGAATAAAACCCAGGTGGCAGATACTTCCCTGCACTCTTCCTAACACGCACCAGGGAGAGGGATCCTGCTTGAGCATGGTCTACAATACAGGTGAAGAAGAAACCTTCTTGGTTGGTTGTATGCAATACATCTTTAAGTAGGCATCACCACAGAGTACTTGATGGGGCTGTCCTGCACACCTTACCTCTAGGAAGAGGGTTGCCTGAATGCAGTCATCCGTGGGGCACCTGCTTAGCCTCTAGCTGCCATCTCAGTAATACCTGGGTTTGCAAGCTGCTTGCCATCACCTGGCAGGCATGCCGCATACCTGAGCTGTTCCAGGCAGCACTAGGAGCCTATATTTAGGCTTTCAAATGCCACCTAAAAGGTTCTGTCTTGGTTTTTCATACCTGTTTTAGGGATAGAGGAACCAAAGTGGAGTGTTATGTCAGACAATTGGGTGGAAGAGTGTTCTCTCACTCGATGAATCAGTGTATGGAAGGCCAGGCTTTGCTTACTGAAGATGCCGAGTGCTGCCAGCTCCAGCTGAACCCAGTGCCTGGTGTGAACATTCCAGCCTTTGGAAAACAGCTGCTGAAGGAGCACTGTGGCACTAAGAGCTATTTATGGAATTCAAGATTACACAGAAGGTCTGTATTAAACCAAAGGCTGAGCCTAGGCTCTCAAGCAGTGCAGCTTCCTGCCATAGCTGTAGTGATCCTCAGCTACAACGGCTCCTTGTAAAAGCTGAGAGAACTGCTGTTGTTGCCAGAGATAATTATCTTTACCTACTCCAAGCCATGGAACTGATGCCAAATGGTTCACAGGGCACAGGACGAACGATCACACAGCACATGGGAGCTGTTTCACGCTGCACTGCATTGCCTCGGACTACCTGTGATGCCTTTAACCCCCATGGACACGCACACACTGGCACATTAAGCTGCTCTTGTACCTTGAGCTCTGCCTAAACTGAGCTTGCTCTGAATTTCCTGCTCAGGGCAAGCGGGTAAGGGATGTTGCAGTGTGCACGCAGCTTCACTCGATGCAAGACAGAGACAGCAAAAGCAGCTGAAGCGCATGGCACAGAGCCTAGCATCCTGACTGGCACCCTGAAGTCCTGACTGAGAGAACGAGGAACGCTACGGCTGATCTGTACTGCTCCTGCTTTGCCATCTGGGGCCCTTGGAAGGAAATTGCTGGGGAGCCTCAGCAGTTAAAAGGCACCGAGCGCAGTTCCAGGCATGGCGAGTTCAAGGCTATCAGATCTTTGGTGGCCAGGGACCGCTGCTTCTAGAAGGGTCAATACAGAAAGGATTAAGTCGCTGGCGAAGGGCCCAGTGAGTGCAGGGCTTCCTTCCAAAACCTCCCAGCCTGAAGGGCTTTATTCAGGCCTAACTCCAGATGCTATAAAACAAGAAGAACAGGAATTTCCCAAACATTTACTCTGCTAGAGCTGTGAATCTGGAAGAGAGAGTCAGAAGGTCATGCTGGTCAGGGAAAACAAAGGAGAGTAGCAAGCTAAGGCACTGTTGTGAAGCAGAGGCACAGACAGGTGAATAAGGACCACCTGATGCTTTTGTTGGAGCCCGGCTCAGAGGCAGGCATGTAGAACACGGAGAAGATGCTGCCCAAGACTCCCAGGAAGTCCATCCTGAACCAATGTTCCTGCATTCAGGAAGGAGAGATAAGAAATAGAGCTAAGAAATATCTGCTATCAGCGCCTTTTGCTCTGTGGGAGCCTCTCTGTGCCATCAGACAGCATCCCCTGTGTGACCTTAAGGTAGAACTAGCTCCTCTCTCCTGTCTTCTTAGGAAACATGTAATGTATAAGAGCTGTAAAGCTCTGGAGGTGAAGTAGTACATAAAGGTTTGTGGATTGTAAAGCTGCACAGTACAGGGGAGGATGTTTTGGGCCGAGTCCAGATCCTGTTATCACAGAAATGACCCTCTTATTCTACACCTCTGCTGGCAGAGTATTCCAAAGCCTGTCTGCTTGAAAAGGAAAGGACTTGCTCTTAACTGCCACCTCAATTTATTCCTCATCCACTCATCCTGAACTTGTTCTGGCACGGTGCCGTCTGTCTACGGGGGAATGAACCTCTTCTTCCCTCCTCACAGACAAAACCCTGAGCTGGTCTTTAGGGGGATTTTGCAGATCTAGTAATGCCAAGCTTTCTTGTTCTCATGTCCAGTACAGACGTCACGAGAAGGACTACCAGCTCTGGCCTCTTCAGGCAAACATCAGCGTCATCCTTCATCTATTCCCACTTGAATGGGGTTATCTAGCTGGTGCCATCTCACTCTGGAAGCTTCCACTTCATGTAGATGCATGGAGTGAATTCTCAGCTCCGCTGGCACTCCGTCTTCTAACAGCAGGGGTAAAAGGCCACTGGATTATTTACGTGGGCTTCAGGCTCAGTCACAACGCAGAGTTTTGTCTGAGTGGAAGAGCAGAATCGGAGGAGCTGGCAGAAGCCAGGAAAATGATAGGATTCACTTCAGATCAAAGGCAGACACTTTCTCCTTCATTCCCACCACTGATGTGAAGGCAGGCTGTTGTGTGCTGCAGCCAGAAAGAAAAGGTCACGGCTTCCTCCTCCACATCTTCTCTTTTTATTTTTTCCATTGGATTTGATTGAAAATTTCTCAGCAGAGTTTTTTTTCCAGTGGGCATTCAAGCTCTTGATGCAGGGAGAAAAGGTCTCAGCAGAAACACTCCATTTCTCACTGAAATCCAATTATTTTTAGGTAAGAACAGCAGAGTCAGGGGAGAAGAGCGGAGGATTGGGGGTCTCAGTGCAAAGGCAGTGTGTTCTGTGTCAAAATGCAGTGTTTCCCAGCAAGGTCATGAGCCATCCCTTAACTTCAGCTTCCCCAAAGCTCCAACTTCAATGCAAACAAGTGTAAAAACTATCAGAGCCTCCTTGCCAGCCTGTTGACTCCGTCAGCCTTAGCTGTAGGGCAGCTCTCTGAGTGCAACTGGTGTCTGAAGTTGAGAGACTGTGCTTTCACCTCTCAACGATCCCACTTCTTGATGCTGTATGTTGTTCTCAGGAACAGTCAGATGGCCGTTTGCTCCTTGCCTCTCAGAGCAGGCACACTCTTTCTCTTCAAAGATCTCCTGCTCCAGGGAGAAACCTTCCTCTTCTCATAGAGTACCAGCAGCTGAGTACTGTGCTCAGAAAGTGAGAGACAGCATGGTGTGTAAGTCTGCCTGTTCTTCAAACACCTGGGAATTATACGGTGTCTTGACAACCTGTTCTCAGAAACAAGGTGTCTTGAGCCTTTAATAAGCAGAGACAGAAGCCAGATGCAGCTGAGCATCTCCATCAGCAAGAAGGCACTTCAACTTGCCTGAGCAACTCTGGCATCCAGCAGCTGGCACTCGGACTCCCAGGTACTGGAATCACAGGCACATTAATGCTTCAGGCTGGAGAATCACAGCTAAATCAAAGGTTAGATATTTTTATAAAGGCCACTCAGAGGGCACAAGGGGCCACCAAGTCCCAGTGACTCGAATGAGAACTGCAGTTCAGCTTCCCACCCCGGATTCCGTTTGGTGCAGCCTGTGGAGACAGGAGTAACCTGGAGAAGAAAGCCAGGTGCAGTCTGTATGGAAACAGAGTGCGGTCTGGTGCCAGGACTTCGAGGCAGACGGGACTCTTGGAGTAGTTTTATTTGGACGTCAGGCTGCACTCGTTTGCAGGAGCCAGTGATGAATTTTGCACTGCTGTTCTGCTGTCCTATGTGACTGTAGCTCTGTTTATTTTGAAATCTTGCTGTGGTGGAGAGAATTTACAAGACAGCAATATTTCTACTTTATGGCACTTCCTTCGTCCACATTCCTTTGTCTGGTCATTTACAGGGCCCGGGCCCATGAGGAGAGGTCAGGGGGGCAACCCAAGTGGCATCTAGAGGCTCTGAATGGAAACATGTTTTCTCAAGTAAAAATAAATAAGGGAAAAATATTTCCATTACTGAAGAGGAACAAAGGCTGTGACTGCAGCAGAAGCCAACCAGGGAATAGACAGCTACCCAGAAGAGGCCATTAGCAGCATGTAATGACAGGCACACGCTGTACACAACACATCTTTGGCACACCAGCTTTGGCACATTTAAGTTTGGTTGCTTTAAATAGCAACTGAAATGCAAAATAGAGGCAGATATATCTGAATGAATGAGGAAGGGCCATGCACACGCTTCCCTGCACTGCATCAGTAAGGGTTTTACACTTGATGAGGCTATAGATAGAAAGCCAGTTGATACTGATTCCCCATCCCTATGCTCCTCAGGAGGTGAGCATCCCAGCTGGATATTCACCCAGAGCTGCCTGAAATCTCTCTCTCATCTCATTTTCTCACGTAAAGGCCTGCAAGCAAAACGAGAAGGGGGATCTGTGAATTTTAAGTGTATAAACCCCTAGACCATCCCACTGAAAGATCAAAGAACCCCTGAAGCTGGAGAGGTCTGCAAGATCAGCCCGATCTTACTAACGCACCGAGAGCATCCAGAAGAGCAATGCAATCAGCATCACAGCTGGAGTAGTTCTGACCAGGCTCCAGCTCCCAGCTGTGTCCCATCACCCAACAGAGAGAGCTGAACTCAGTTGATGTTATCTGGCTGCGTGGTACCTGTGCTACGTACCTGACCTTCAGTTCAGAGGACTTCCCTCCTCCACGTACATGCAGAACACTGCCTGCAGCAGAGGCTCTCAGCCACTTTATGACTTCCCACTCCTGTGCTGCAAGTCCTGTTGGTCTCACTTGTGCCTCCCCACACCAAGAGGGCTGCATTTCTGCTTTCGATGAAAACAAGCAGTTCCCTAAATGGCAGTTTGTTACGTGTCCCACCAAGACAGACAATACCTCCGAAAGGCACAACGCCTTGATTTAATTGAGGTTATAGCTCCAGCTGTGGTTTAAATCAGACCCTGTCCATGACAGTGACACAAGGGAGAACCCTCCTTCATAGCAGTGCAAGGAGCCCATCTCCCTTCCTTAATCACATGCAGATTTCTAGCTGGGTAGAGGCTGGGCTGCCTATTTGTCCTTCCTTATATAAACCATAAACACACACAGAGATAAACAGAGCCAGTCCTCTCTAATCATCTATCAAGAATTCCAGAGTCCTTTCCTGCAATCCAAGGACCTCTGCTATCACATTCTTCCCTAAGAATTTCTACAAACTAACTTCCGCTCTCATCTTTTCCCAACTGACCGGGAAAGCCCAGCTTCCCAAGGTTCCCGTAGACGTTCTTATCTGGGTAAGCGTGGTAGTATCCCTTGCAGAGAGATTTTAAACACAGAGGGCTTGGTTCTGTGGCATCCTCTTCTACGCTACTGCTGCAATAACTCATGCAGATACTCTCCATCAGCCACAGTGTAAAGCCAACCAGATTAGCTTAAAGCATCTCTAAGCAGCAGACATGAAGAGGCTTCATCTAAATCTGTTTCACAGCTGGAGAGCCCCGGGATGTTCTTTTCTCACTGTAAGAGCTTCCATGACAGATGGCTGTACGATGGTGTTGCCTCAAATCGCCGTCTAAATCTAAATCAGACGGGACATTTATAAAGCTAAAAGCAGAATGAAGTGCCTGTTTCTCAGAGGCTCTCACGAGGAGCTGGACACCCCATCCATAGTGGTGGCTTTGAAGAGAGAATCCAAATACTGGACGTTTTGGAGTGTGCCTGAAATAGCCTCACAAAAATCAGGGCTGGGGTTTTTTTTTTTGGCAAAGCCCCCTCTACCAGAAAGCTTTTAAAACTCTCTTCATCATCGGATGTAACTCAGACACGACATTCGTGACGTCCTCAGAGCAGGACCACTGACGCGAACAAGAGGGCTGGCAGCGATTTCCTCGGGACCAGAACCGGGCTCAGCTTTCACCTCTCTTAGGCACGCTTTGCTAAAGGTTATTCCCTATAAAGAAGCATTTGTTTGGACTCCAGATGTTCGAGGAACCTCCCGTCATATTTTGTCTGCTCCTCAGCTCTCCCATCTGTGATCTGAAGTGTTACAAGGAAAAAGTGGAAGGATTTATTTTGATCTTGCTTCCATCTGTTTTACACTTCACTGACTTCCCTCCTGACTTTTACCAGTGTTTGAGATGGCAGATGTTAGGGTGACTGGGTTGGTTTTGGGTTGGACTGGATGAGCTTGGAGGTCTTTTCCAGCCTCATCAGGACTGTGAGGCTGTGATAAGGCTAAAGGGTAGCGGGTGCAAGTCTGGACTGCTGGTAGCACTGTAAACCCAGAAGACAGGCCACTCACTCTGAACTTAGGCAATTAGTTGCAGAATTACTCGGAGTAAACAGTTGTGATCCAGGCAATCAGCAGACCCTGTGTGGGCACTTGTTCAGGAAGAACATCTGTTGTTCCCAGCACTTAACAGACGGGCACTGTTGGGGCTAATGCTTGTGAAATATGAACTTTACGATGGTCCTGAGCAATCCACAACAGAGTTACTGCAGCACGTTCAGTGCTGACATGCCTTTATTTACTCACAGAGTGCTCTGAAGGCAGTCCTCATCTGGAAGCCCTGGGGCTGTTGCATCTGTGCCAGCCTTGGTTACAGGACAGGAACCTTACGAACACTTCTCTGCATGACTGTGGTTATAATTAAGCTTACAAGGCAGTCTGATCTGGGCCAGAACAGCCCCTGATTATCGATGGCAAATGCTCCTTATAAAGGCTGAAATTGCTGTGCTTGCTGTGGAGAGGAGCATCTTCTCCCTCCAGCTCCTCAGAAACACTCCTGTATCTACGGTGCTTACCAGCACCACCACTCTTCATGACTGATGCAGACAGGGGACGTCTGAGCGCAGAGAACTATTTCCAGCAGCTTGAAACCAGCAAAGAATTAGGATAAGGGAAGTCTGAGTGGGCACCTCAGATGAATCTAGAGGGCTTTACTGGCCTCGGCAATTCGAGTCTTTGTCTAATGTCAAAGATGATGCTTCTGGAGGCAGCCAAAGATTCCTGGTTCCAGCATTTTCTTTTCTAAGCATTTTGCGTTGCAGAATCCCAGCTGGAGACATCAGGATCAGCGGCATAGGAAGCATGGAGACTTGAATTCCAAGTGGGTAAAAGGTATCCAAGAACCATATGGAGGGAGAGAAGTAAAACAAAACAAAACCCCCACTGTCCAAGAAATTCAGAGGGATAGAATCCTTCTGCTTCCATCTTCACGCTGCCTCTGCACAAGTGGGAAGCCGATCCAAGACACTGTGGGATCGGATTTTCATCCCTTTATGCTGCGAGAAAAGAAATTCTCAGAGCACTTTGTCGGAAAGAAATCATTAACACAGGAAAGAAGAATTAACAGAGAGTGCAATAATGCTTGCTGTAAATGAGATGGACCTAGTTTGCCTCCCAGCTGCATCACTGGAAACCCACCAAGAGCAGCTTCTTGGACAAAAAGCTTCTCCAGAGCCTGGTGCATAAAACCACGTCACAAAGATTACAGGAAGTCATCTGCAATGTAGCATTAACATTTTTTAAAGGAAACCTCAACATTTCCAAGTCTAGCCCAGAACAGAACTCCCTGATGCTCGGCTATCCTGTTCCTCGCCAGGCCTGACTGCTGGACCAGTCCTGCCGCAGCCAGCAGCCCGAGGTGATATCATTTGCTAAGTATGAGAGTTTAAGACTGAAATGCCTTGCTTTCTCCTCATTTTGTTTGCCAGCACTATCCCTCAGCTCTAGTCAGGGCCTCTTATTTGCCTGAGAACTAAATTTAACTGAAACAGGAATAAGGATTCATTTGCATCTGACACCACGAGAGAAGAATCGGTGGACAGATCGCCAGCCTAGGGAACAGCATCTTTCCAGACTTAATAGTGCGGTTATGAAAGTAAAGCTTCATTAATGAAACACCATTTCGCTTCTTTTTGAAGGGCAGAGGGTGGGCTGAGAACGCTCTGACAAAGAGGCTGCAGTGAGGAATCTGGAACTTGACTGAGAGCAGGCACGGGGACAAGCCCCAGCTGTGCATCGAGCACACTTTGATGTGTCCGTAAGGCAACGAGAGAGCACAGTCCTTTCCAAATGGTGTTTACTCACCATGGTAGGCCAGCCAGCTGGTGTATCCATGTTCCAGGCTGGAAAAGATCCCTGGTCAGCAAAAGATGCTGAGACTGAGGCTGTGGCTGTTTGTTGCTGTTACAGCTAGTGCCTCCTGGTTGGAGCCGCCTTCTGTTCCGAGAGCAAAACCTGGTTCTCGTGATGCTGTCCTCTGCTGCTTCGTTTTCCTTTCCCAAAGAGGGGAGCATGAGAGCAGAGATGCTTTGCCTCACTTAAGCACAAACTGCCACCTTTAGATTTCCCTTTTTGGGCTCTTTTTTATAGCCCAAGAAAGGTATTCCTCTCGCCTCTGACTTGAACCTGCGTATCCAAAGGGAGGAGGTGTACAACAACAGCACAGAGGAGACAGCCCTCAAGATTCCTCCCTCCTAAGAAATGAGGAATTGATTCCAGGAACACATCATGCAACCCCCCAGTGTCTTCAGGACTTGGCTGAGCAATGCCACACACATGGGGGCTGTGCAGAGCTGTTCTCTCAGTATTACAACCCCTTCAGCTGATACCGTTTCTCTGCTGCCTGGTAGTGCTCATGGGCCTGACAGTGACCCCCCCACAGCTCTTCCTAGTAACAAAAGGGGGCCTCTGGTCTGCCTGAAGATCATGAAGCCATCATAAAGTCACTCCATCAAGGTATTAGCTCTTGACATCTCTTGCTGCTCATCTTCATGAACTCTGTTACAGGATGCTGCACCAAGCAACAGAAGGATCTCATAAAAACATCAGCCACTGTTCAGCTCTGAGAGAGGTAACGGTGCTGGTTCTCAGCTGACAGAGACAACCATCTCTATCACATTCACACTCTCCACATCTTCCTTTGTGCTGCCTGAACTCCCTTGATTTGACTGAAGCACTGTGTGTGTCCCAGAGATGAGCTCTTATTTCCAATAAAAACAAGTACACGTTGGCTGCACCTCGTAGCAGCACGGAGAGGATGGCACTTGGTCAGGAACAAGGGCAGTGCAGAGTCCTGCACTCGGGCAAGAACAACCCCAAGGACCAGGATAGTGTGGGGACTGACCTGCTGGAGAGCAGTGTAGGAGAAAGGGACCTGGGGGACCTAGCAGCCAGCAGGATGACTGTGAGCCAGCAATGTGCTCTGGTGGCCAAGAGGGGACCATGAGCCAGCAATGTGCTCTTGGGGCCAAGAGGGCCAACAGCATCCATATCAATATCAGAAGGGCACATTGCTGGCTCTTGGTCCAACCCCTGGAGGACTCTACAGATCTCCAAGTAGACTCCACGCTGAAGACCACCACTCTGGGTTCTATCCTGCAGCCAGTATCGACCTCACCACCTGATTTTCCAGACCACAGCTCCTCAGTTTGTCTACGAGGATGCTGTAAGAGACAGCTAAATGCTTTATTGAAGACAAGACAGACCACGTCCACTGCTTTGCTCTCATCATCCACCTGGTTATGTCCTCATGTTCTTCACTGGCAGGGCAACCAGTGTCACTGCAGGCTGCAGCGGGAAGCCCTGCAGTTTGAACAGACTCTGCTTTCTCTAAAAAAAAATCCCTTTTAAGAAAATATCCCCTGGAAAGGTTTTCCTTTGGCTCAATATCCCCCACGCCTGGACAAGTCATCTTCAGCAGACTGGGAATGCCCTGAAATAGCAACAATGCAAAGAGTGACAGCACCTTCCATCTAGCAGGCAGGGCTGATGCTGCTGGAGCAACAGGCTCTTCTCCAGCGGCATGAGAACACGACACGTCTCATGGGAAACAGCAGACCTGTAACCCTGATGTGTGAGTGCCCAGCTTTACAAATGGGTTGTGAAGAGCTGACAGCTTCACGGCTTCTCTTCTGACTGCTGCCCTCTGATACCTCATTATTCATGTTTATTCTGAGGTACATGTTTTGGTTGGGTGGGAGAATACGGGGCTTTTCCTTGACAGTCTTTGCTTGATTTCTAGTAGTAAGTCATCAGTTCCTACCCCTCCTGTAGGCCACGTTCAAAGGCTGATGTACAAGATGCTAGATGGACTTCTTGGGCTTGTCCTGTCCTCTACCAGTAGCCCCAGACAGACACACAAGACACTCGACTTATACACCAGGGCAAAACCCAGCAACCATTACAAAACCAGTTTCTGACCAGCGTCTTTGTGCATGCCTCTTCTTTCACCCCCCCTCCACTCTCTACTTCTCTGAGCCACTCAGGGGATGAATGACACCACACTGTTAACCTCACAGAAGAATCAGGTCAAATCCAGGGGTGATGCCAGTGTCCAAGGGGAAGAAGTAGGGACAGAAGAGTCTGTAGCAACCCTCTCACACATCACGTTCTCTCGGGAGCCTGGAAGGTGCAACACATGAGAAACCAAACAGCCTCCACAACTTTCCTCTACCAACACATCTTTCTCAAACTGCTCAACAAAGTGAGATGACAGTTTCTCATAGAAAGGGTTTGCAATATAGTCCTGCCATAAACTATTGATGAAGTTAGTCAGAACAGAATAACAACTTACTGGCTGCCTTCAAAACACAGGATATACTGCCATAAGACATCACCACACAGAAAGAAGTCAGCCCTTTCCTCATGACAACTGGCATGGCTGTAGCACTGCTGAGTTTGCACTCTTTGCAGGGCTTTCTCCCCAGAGACTTCCAGAAAGGATACTACTCCTCTCAAGTCTGCACCCTCACACAGACTAGAGGGCTCCTAACCTATAGAACAGATACTACTCCTCTCAAGTCTGCACCCTCACACAGACTAGAGGGCTCCTAACCCTATAGAACAGATACTACTCCTCTCAAGTCTGCACCCCCACACAGACTAGAGGGCTCCTAACCCTATAGAACTTTCAAGATTAAGTCAATTCTAATTCCTGGAGCTCTTCCTTACTCCACTCAGAAGAATCCTTGATGCTGCAGGTCAGTAAAACAGTGTCAGGGCTATGTTTGTGGTGGTGTTTTTAACGGGCTGCATGGAATTGAGTGCAGCAATAGCGACGGTTTATAGCTGTGCAGGTAAGATAGGGTTAAACAAGTTTTATGTTCAGAGCACCTAGAAGGGTCAAAGGGTCATTTCCTTCACATGTAAGCATTTGACCAGGTGCAACTGTGGAGTTTCCCCTTCCTCAAGAGCCTTAAGGTATAGATGACTTCCCAGAGGCGTGCAATTAGATTTAATGACCCAGTATCCTCTAGATGTGGCCAAACTAAGAAACAGTTGGCAAACGGTGGCCAGAGAGAGCAAAGAGATTTGTTTGACAAATACTACTGTAGGTCCTGGTCCAAATCTTACATGACCCTTCATTTAGGATAAGAGAGGAATCAGAAAGTCTGCTTGAATCCCATCACAGGGTGACTTCAGTGCTGATTTACACCAGCTCTCTCTGCAGTTCCCTTTTCAGCAGCTGCTTTTCCTCTTGGCACTTCAACAGGATGCCAGAGAACACAGGATTAAAGCACTCTCAGAACACACGGTTAAAGCACACCACCTCTCAGTGTCTTCAGAGCATGCCAGTCAACCTAGAAATAACCCGAGTAAAAGACAGTATAGGAAATACATTTCTTTTAGGACCTCTGTTATGGGTTCAGGAGATACAAAAGGTTTTCTGACTGAGAAAGATACTCCTTTGTTTTGTCTCTACATAGGGAATAACACAAGCCACTTGAGCCAAAGGGAAAACCCCTCTCTTCTTCAAGAGGACCAGGACTGCACACCAGAATTACTAACACTGCGTAAGAAAGTCAAGATCACACAAGCAGAGAGCACCAGCCCAAGTATCACAGTCTCACAGTACTGATGAGGCTGGAAAAGACCTTAAAGCTCATCCAGTCCAACCTAAAACCAACCCAGTCACCCTAACATCTGCCATCCAGCTCATGAAAGTGCTGAAAGGCTCCGTTAGAACTGCAGGGCTGAGGCACATTGGTACAAGAGCTACAGCCCTAGATCCTGAGTGATGCTCAGGAAATGTGGGCAGTCAGCATGGCCTAAACTCTGCTCAAAACACAGCCAAAGCTCCAACGTAAGCTGATCAATGGTGAATGAAAGACCTACACCCTCTTAGCCTGCGATTCACCCAGCCACATGTCTGAAACGTGAGGCATCCATCCAGCAGGATGTTTGCCCTTGTGGCCAGCATGTGCATGGTGGCAGCTGATGGAGGAGAGCACTGCTCTAGAAGGTTATGTATTTCACATAAGTTGCCTCTTGGCCCTGTTGGTCTCCCTCTACATCAACTGAGATTGAACAGGAGCTTGACTGTTACCAGACAGCTCAGACAGAAGCTCTCCCACCTTTGAAAGCATTGCCCTTTTTCCACCTCAGAATGCCAGGGATATTGCAGAGGTGGTGGAATTCTACCAGAAGATGCTGACCTGTAGACTCAGGCTGACATTAGGGCAGACTTAGGTCCTATTAAGGTTTCTATTTTTGTGCTAGGGTTTGTTTGCTTTTTATTAGCAGCAGTTTAACTTAACACCTGAGAAACCCTGCTTGACAAGGAGGTCTTCGTAAAAATTTCAACACCCGTGCTCCTTCTGTTCAGAGCTGGAAGTGCTCCCACTGCACACATAATGGCTTTTCCATACTAAAACACCCTTTGGTGAAGGATAATTGATATGAGGCTTAAAATTCTATCACCAAAACACAAAGAAAGGCTAATGACTTTTCTAATATTTATATGGACCCTTGATTCCACCCTCTAGAGTCCCATCATGTTCTTCAGGGGTGGGCTAGTACATTTGTCTTCTTAGCTGGCTCATTGGCCAAGTTCACCCACACATCTCACGTTCCGAGGAGTCTGATCCCACAGGCTGTGAAACCTAACCAGCTTCTCCCCTGCAAATGCGTGATGAGAACACAACGCTGCCTTTCTTCTGCCATTAGACTGCAGGCACACGCGAGTGCCTGCCCTCTGAACTGATGGGAAAGGGTTACCAGGCACGCGGTCTGCACGGGCAGAGACCATTAAAGGATGTGTAAACCTGTGACCCTACACGCACGAGGGTCTGACTATCAGTTAAAGGTGAGAAAAACCCACAAAGGCATGAAATGACCTTTTCCCAGCATTACCAGTTAAAACTGTCCACGAATGCAGGATTTGGCTTGGCTTTAGCAGTCTACCTCCTGATTATCCCTCAAACCCACCACAGACGTGCAGACCTTCTAGCCACCACAAAACCACCTGTCTGCTATGCTCAAGAATGAAATGAGCCAGGCTGAGGACACTCTGGGAAACCCTGAATCTTAATTCACATGGCTGGCTTGGTGCAGTACACACAGCACGCCTCAACTCTTACAGTCTCCCTCATCCTATGCCACGTGCACTGCACTACAGTCCCCTAAAACAGTCAACAAGGATCCAGCCTCTTTCTAGCCTCAAATGTCCTGCCTGAAGCTATTTTAGCAGGTCATGCCCAATAATATCAGACATAAACCTGCTACAGTTCAGTACTGTAGCTACAGGGGTATTTTCAAGGGTCCCTGCAACCCAGGAGTAACTGCATGAAATACTTCTCCCTGTGCAAACATCTACACCCTCTACACAGCAGTGTGACTGCTCCCAGCAGTGGGGGAGCATTTCCAGGACACCTGATCCTCCCAGGATCCGCTGGGGAGGGTTTCAGGTTGGGGATGATGGGGATAATCCCCATCTGCAAATTCTCTCCACAATGCTGAGGAGTTTCTGATCAAACGTCTCCAGAAAAGGAGACCCCACAACCCAACCCCCAGGCAGCCCCCTGCAGCCTCCCATCCCCCTCCCTGGGAAGAAGTTATGGAATCAGTCAGGGTTGGAAGGGAGCACAGGATCACCCAGTTCCAACCCCCCTGCCAGGGGCAGGGACACCCCACCCTAGAGCAGGCTGCCCAGAGCCTCATCCAGCCCGGCCTTAAACACCTCCAGGGACGGGGCCCCAACCACCTCCCTGGGCAACCCAGTCCAGGCTCTCCCCACTCTCCCAGTGAAGAACTCCTGCCTCACATACAGTCTCAATCTCCCCATCTCCAGCTCTGCTCCATTCCCCCTAGTCCTGTTGCTTCCTGAGATCCTGAAAAGCCCCTCCCCAGCTTTTTTGTAGCCCCCTTCAGCTACTGGAGGCCACAATAAGGTCACCTGGGAGCCTCCTCTTCTCCAGACTGAGCAGCCCCAACTCTCCCAGTCTAACCTCATAGGAGAGGTGCTCCAGCCCTCTGCTCATCCTCGTGGCCCTCCTCTGGACTCGCTCCAGCACCTCCACATCCTCCTTGTAATGAGGGCTCCAGAACTGGACACTGGGGCTCCAGAACCAGATGCAGTTCAAGCTGCTTGGATCGACAAAGTGATCTCAGGAAGGCGTGGAGATGCTGCAGTTATTCACAGACATTGCAAGTCTGTGTGCAAGGACCGTGAAGGACGGAGTCACCAAGGTGTTAGAAAGGCAGACAAGAGGCAAAATTCACAGAACAGCACGCCTGTGCTGAGGAATTTGCTGATGCACTCAAAAGAACACTCCCCCTGCTTCAAACACGGGGAACTAGGCTGCAAAATACACTTAAAAAAATAGACATTAGAGAGATCGGTCTGGATTCATCTTCCAAAGGTGAAAATAAACACTGAGGAGATTTGGCTGGCTGTTACCTGCAGGTTCCTCTGACTTCCAGGCTTTTCTGGGAGTGCTCACTCAAATTTAGGCAAAGTTGATGTAAATAAGATTTGCCTACTGCTGTGTATTCACAGCATCCCAGTGATGATGAGGCTGGAAAAGACCTCAAAGATCATCCAGCCCAACTATTCCATACAAATTCAATTTGGAATAAAAGCAAAAGATGTTTTTGGAGATCTGTAAAGACTTGTTAAGTGAACAAAGCCAAGTGGGACTCCCTGCCTAGTTGTCTTTGTTTTGAGATTATCCAAAGGCTCTTTCTCCACAGAGATCCCCCAGATTCTTATTATCATCATCATCATCATCGTTATTTCCTGTAATAAACCCAAATTCCTCCAAAGTTAGTTTGAATGAATGCTCAATCTGTGCTTCCCCAGCCAGGCAGCCCTTCCCCGAGATCACTGGAGGCTGTTTACTGCTGGTTTATGTTAGCCTGTCACTGGCTGACTGAATACCCAACTGTGCTGGCCTGCCAAAGATCAATGGCTTCCTCCAGAAAGAAGTAGCCTGGGGACGGGGAGGGGAGGAAGAGAAATGCCTGAACCAGCTTCCTGGTCTCCCATGTGCTTTATGGGTCTCATACTCTTCTTGTTTATCTCAGGGCTCCACCAGGGTTCATCCCCATCCAGACAAAGCAGAGAGATGCAAGATAACGATGCTATCAGCGTAGATGGTATTGGGGACTTAAAAACCACAGAGATCTATTTTAGGTTTCCTCCACGTCTTCTTATCAGGAGAACATAAGGTAAAGTAAGACAAGGGATGAGATAGCCTGACAGACTCCCTCACGCAGCAAATGAGGGGTAAGCTCTGCAAAATTCAGGCGTTATGTGGTCTGGATAAAGAGCTGATACACATTCAATTCACTTCGGTGCCACTGTGCATGAGAGATAGCAACAACCTGCAGAGGTTCCTAACAAACACTGTGATGCTGTGGTACTAACAAATGCTGCTAGGACAGTTCAGAGCCTACAGCACATGCAGTGCCAGGGGAGGCTAAAAGAACTGGGGTTTTTCCAAGCCCGGAGAAGAGAATACCAGAAAGAGGAGTAAGAGATCATAGATCACTAGGGATGGGAAGGGACCTCGAAAGATCATCCAGTCCCATCCCCCTGCCACAGCAGGTTCACACAGACCAAGTGGCACAGGAACACAGCCAGGCGGGGCTGGAACGTCTGCAGAGAAGGAGACTCCACAACCCCCTGGGCAGCCTGGTCCAGTGCTCTGGGAAGAAGGTCCTTCTGATATTGATAGGGAACCTCCTCTGTTCCAGCTGGCACCCAGTGCCCCTTGTCCTATCCCCAGATGCCCTTGAGAAGAACCTGGCTCCATCCACCTGACACCCTCCCCTCACAGATTTACAGGCCTTTCTGAAGGGTCTCGTAGTGAAGATGGCACCAGACTGTCAGAGGCACACAGTGAAAGGACAAGACACAGTGAAAACAGACAGCCACAAGGTCAGTTACAACTGTGTGTATGGAAAACACATAGGTCATAGAGTGTCGGAACAAGAGGACAAGACAAACATGGAACAACCATCCCTTCAGAGATTCAGACCTTCCTTGGATGAGACCCTGAACAACTTAATCTGAAGTTGAAGTTGGATTTTCTTTGTGCAGACAGACCAAACACATCCCAGACATGCCTCCTGATCTGAGTTTGTGCTCTTTATCACCTGACAGCCTGTTGTACCAACTCAGGATGAAAACATCATTGAAGGCCACTGTATTTTGCCAGCACAGCCAGCTCTAACCGAAAGAACAGTTCAGTTGGCACTCCAGAAACAGCAAGCTTCATGTAAGGATGGCTCAGGCTGTGCTCAGTGTTTATTGCAGCATGTTATCCTTCACTAAATTCAGACCACCTGAAGCAACAGCAAATTATGGCCCAAGATCTCTCTGGAAAAGCCATTGGGAGCTCAAGAAACATTCAAATCCACTTCAGATTTCGGAGTCATTTTAGATTAAGTTCAGACTGGGTCTTGTTTCCTAATAGGAATTTATTTAGAGCTGTAGTAGTGGCCTTCCCTTTGGCCTCTCTTCCCATGCTGGCTTTAGCCCAGTACTCTTATTGAGCCCGCAGAGTTTGTTACTGATAAACACAAAGGTATGTGAGAGGAGCATCCACAGACCTCTGCAAGAGCAAAGAGGGTGCTGGCTGCTTTGTTCTGCTCCATCCATGGCCTCATCCCTGAGCCAGCAGCCTTATCATAACCACTGTGGACAGCTGTATTGCTCTTTTTCCTCCAGAAAGAGAGGAGGAAACACATAGGAAGAAACAGTGGGAGAGTGCTTCACTTGTTTTAGTAGCCCTTCCTAGCTCCTACATATCCATCTGTGGTTAATTATGGAGTCACAGAAACTAGAAGAAAGATGTCTAAGAAATGTTTGTCTTCTGTAACAATAGGGTAGATTGTGCCTTGCACTCTCTCTCACACAGACAGACAGACACCCCAACTCCTTCACTTAGGACCAACTAGCTTCTCCACAACTTGATTCAGGGAAATTCTTTGTAGTCTCTCACTGCTGAGCCTGGAATACGTAGCAGGAAAGGAAGCTAACTCTGGCATTACACTAGCTACACTCCAGGACAGAAAGGAGCCACTGCCTTGAACACAGCAGTAAGCTGGATCCATACTGAAATCCATGAATTGGAGGTCCCTTCCAGTCCCTAAATCAAGTGCAAGCTGTGAGTTTTTGAGAGATGCCAATGTGAAAACTGCTGTTCAGCTTCCATGAGCTGGAGCAAACTCCATTAGCTGGAGTTGGGATCCTTCTGCCTCTCCTCAGTTGTGCCAGGCAGCAGGAAAAGGTTGGCATGACCCGCCTGAGGGGTGACTGCCCTTCCCATCACGTAAGGGATCCCTGCTCTGCACAGAGCACTGCTCTAGCGCTGCCAGGACCTTCAAGGTGAAAAAATAAGGAGGATATCATCAAAAAAAGCAGGAGGTCACAATTTCCTGGGTAAAACTGCTGGAACGACTTTAGGTCACGATCTCTACGCGCTGTGTTTGCACACCGCCTCTGGAGCTTGGAATGGCACTGCCAGACGAGAAGCCAGGCATTTAGGAGCACAATTCAAAACCCCTTGGACTGACTTCAGTTGAGTGATGCTGGACGACACCACACACTATTTGACATCTACCCCTGTGTGAAGGAGAAGGGCTTCTTGGCAGATCTCCTGCCTTCAAGATTTTCAAAATGAAAATAGCCTTTATTGCTTTTTAATTGGTATGAAGGAGGGAGTGTGTTTTCCTTGGATCTTGCTTCAAAGCAGATGATCAGGGTTGCTGAAAATAAAGAGCCTTGTTTAGGCCTCCTCTGATCTTACCCGCTAAGCAAAATAAACTCCGAGGGAAGCATCCCCTCCTCCTTCTCCACTCGTGCTCTCAATGCAGGTCATTTCCCTTGCAGGTTTATCTTAAAAAAGAAATGCAAGGCTCCAGTTTGCAGTGAGAAGTCAGCCATTCTCAGCTCATCAGCATCACTCTCTACCCAATACTTCTGCTTTCACCCAACCAAAACAGAACAACATGTCCAAGAGCCCTTGGCTTCGAGCTGTTTCTTTCTGCACCTTGTAGCTAAATACCTAGGAGAGCTTCTCATGTGTGAATCCCACTCCTCTAAACCAGGGTTTCTCTTGTATGCAGGAGAAATTAATTGATTAGGAGCTGAGATTATTTCCTTTTCCTGGCCTTCATATCAGTGTCACCTCCATTTAAAGCAAACAGACCAATGCTACTGCATTGTAACACTAATAGTGAGCTCTCAAATGTGTTCTTCCTTAGTTTTTAACTAGAGATACAGCATTCCAGCTGAGAGGACCATTTTCTGCCTCTTTTTCTTCCCCACAACAGGAAAACCTGGTCCTTCAGGGTATGTTGTACTCATCCACATCAATCTCAAGACCAAGTTACCTGCAGTGGCCAAAAGGTACTACCCACTCTAGACATCACCAAGAAATAACAGGAGGACACCTGATGAGCAGAGCATTAGCTGTGCTCCTGAAGAGCCATTTAACAGCTTGCAGGGCAGAACTAGTTCTCCACAGCGCATGCTTTCTTCATTCCAGCGATGGGCTACACGCTTTGAGAGCCACCTGGGCTCGTCCAAGAAAGGTGTGTGGGAATTCAGAGCACATTTGTGTCTGATAGCCCATCACAGGATCAGAATGCTGGGCTACGGATGCAGACAGAAATAACCAGGCAATACATGCATCTTGGTTTCGTAGTGAGGAAAGGGTTGAAACCACCTGCCCCCTCACTGCAGCTGAGCTCTCGGTGGAGGTGTCTGTGCTGATCAGTGCATTATCAGACAGCCAGGACTGAGTTCATCAGGGTGCTAATTAACCCCCCGGTCTAATACAGGCCATGTTGTTATTTCACATGGACACAGAGGTGCTGTGAGAGCGCTCCAACTGCTTAGAAAATCTTTCTTAGACACTTTTTTAAATGGCAAAATTTCATAGCCTGAAAATACTGAGCTTTGAACCCTAACAGCAGAGTCGTGGGGCTCTATGGGATCTCCTGAGAGCTGTATTTCATGTCCTTCACACTCCCACTGTCCCTCAGGCACTAGGCTCCATCTCCTGTGATACATGAGCTTCTCCCCCCTTGTTCTCCTCTCAGGACTTGACGCTGAAAGCAAGAAGCGAGAGCTGTGTGTCTTGATTTCAGTAAGGCTTATGACCCTGTCCCGCCTGACATTTCATAAACACAGTACAAATGAAGCTTCTCAAGACTTAATGCCAAACCAACAACAAAATAAATTCAGAGAGCACTAATCAGTCGCACAGACTCGCTCGAGAAAGACAGAGTGAGAGGGAGACTACTCGAGGGTCTGTTCTGACTCTGGCACTGCTCATCACGTCTGTGAACATTTTAGCAATAGACTAGGGATTACCCTTGCAAAGCCTGAACACGATACCCAGGGAGTGAGAGAAAGCAGGGCTGGAGGTTGTATTTCCTTTAAAAGAACCAACCAAACCCCAAAGAGCCAAAGCTCAACCCAAACTCCACAAAATCAGACAGAGAGCAAATTCCGTAGGACCAAGTCTGAGTTGATCAAAGGCAGAGATACCCAACTGCCCAGAAACCAAGAGATGGTGAATGACAGGGAAACAACTCTCCTACAGAAGGAGTTTGCATATTGCAGCAGATAAGGATCTGATGGCCAACCAGCACTCCCACCCTGCTGGGAGAACAGCCAGCTTGAAACTAGTAGGAGTGCTCTGTGATAGACTGCAAGGAAGTCTTCCTGTCTGCTCAGTAATGCCTGACTGGAATACAGGCTGCAGCCTCAGACACCCAGCTGAACACATCCATCACATCGGGGGACTTCTCTAAACACAGTGATAGCGATCAGAGAGCTAAAAAAACCCCTAACAGTTATCACAGTACTGATGAGGCTGGAAAAGACCTTCAAGATCATCCAGTCCAACCCAAAACCAACCCAGTCACCCTAACATCTGCCATCCAGCTCAGCCACTCAGCACTGCATCCAGCCTGACCTTGAACACCTCCAGGGACGGCGACTCGACCCCCTCCATGGGCAGCCCGTTCCAAACCCGGATCACTCTCTCAGTGAGAAACCTTCTCCTAAGGTCAAGTCTAAACCTCCCCC
>VZRI01009141.1:11658-56526 GCA_013397515.1 Upupa epops | reverse complement strand
GTCTGACCAGAGCCGAATACAGGGGGAGGAGAACCTCCATCTCCCTGCTGGCCACACCATTCCTGATACAGGCCAGGATGCCATTAGCCCTCTTGGCCACCTGGGCACATTGCTGACTCATGCTCAGTTTACTGTCCACCAGTACCCCCAGGTACCCAAGTTTGAGGTACTGTCCATGATCACCCCGAAACAGTATGCAAGGTCTTGGCGTCATCTTCCTCTTTCCTCTCCCGAACATGAGGTTGGGAGCAGGAGTTGCCCACCAAAGCCTCCCCCTGAGGGTCAGGGCAGATAAATGCACAGCTTCTTTAGGCTTCCTAAGGGATCTCACTGTGAATCAATCACACTAATAAAATCCCATCTCCTGTGATTTACGGCACCTTGGTGGTCCTTTCCCTCTTGTCCTGTTGCTCTCCTGTCAAACAGGCTTAGCTCGGCCTCTGGGTTGGCACCTGGCAGCGAATGGTCACAGTGCTGGGTTAGCTATCTGCTTTATCTCATCCGTTTCAGAAGGAGCCTCAGGATCTGGGTATTCAAACGTCAGCACTGCACCTCCTTCCCCACCTCAGCGTTAATGGTGACCACCCCTCTGCTTGTCCATCCTGACAAGTTATACCCTCCTCCCCCTCTGCCCCTCCATCTCTTCCCACTTGGCACTCGGGAGTGGGTGCAGTACAGAGACCCCCTGCATTCCCCAGGGGAATTTCCAACATAACCTTACCCTTCATTTGGAAAAGAACAACCCACCAACCCCTAACACGACAAAACCACCCCAAACCCAGGAAAACAGAAGCAAGGAGCTTTGGCTTCACCCTCTCCTCCTTTCTTCCCCCCTCATTTCACTGGCACACCAAATTCCACTGCCTCCTCGGTCAGGGCTGGCAGAACAGCCCTATCTCACGTGTCAGGAATACATCAAGGGCACCAGAGCAGAGAGAGGTGGATGCATCAGCTCCCTGCTCCAGAAGGGAAAGGTGACAGCCATGAGAACCTTCCAAACCCCGAAGGCTCAGCGCTGCAGCAGCTTTCCCACACAACCAACGTGGAAACCCAACAAATACAGGATCAAACTGTAGGTTCTTTGTACCTGCTGACTGTAAGGGACAACCAGTACTCAAGAGTCAAGTCCATAAATATATCGCAGGTATCTAACTCAGTGACAGCCAAGTGATGAGAGGAGTTAAGCCTGAGGTCTCATCCAGAAGAAAGAGACAGCTAAGGTAGCTGCATGGTAGGTGGCCCGTTTGTGCCTTCATCCAGCCTCCTGAGGAGCAAATAAACTTAAGCCTTTCCTTCCATTTAATGTTCTGTAAAGTCTCCTCTGCTATTTCTTCCTGTATCGTCTTCCCAAGACACACACAGACAGAAGAGGAGCTCCTTTGCAACAGGACTGATCCCACCATACCCGCTGTCAGAGCTCCTGAGGTGATAATGAACCTGGGTTCTGGCTGGGGTGGGCTGAAAGCAGGCATGTGTTGCTGAATCCATTACACAAGATGTTACTCTAATTACTTGTGGAGCCCACAGGGGGTGAAGAGCAGCTCCCAGCCTGGTGCAAAACAGCAGCGTCTCGATTCAGTGATCAAATTAGCAATTGGGTGCAGAGCAGAAGGGAAATGAACTCATGGTGGGAGGGAGGACAACATGCTGGTGGGAACGGAGCTCTTGCTTTTCCTGGCTGATCCCAGCACCCCGACCTTGGACATGCCCAGAAAGTTTGTCTTCACCCCCATCAGCTTGAAGAGGCTTTTATTTTTAGAAAAATCAGTGCCACATGCAACTGTCTTCAGCAGAGGCAAAAAAACCCACCCCAACCCCAAACAAACAGAGCGAGCAGTGGGAATCCAGGGTTATTCCTTCAGTAACAGGGTTTGTCTGGGGTTACTGAGATCCAAGCCTAGGCAACTGGTTACAGGGACCAGGGTGGAATTTGAAGCCTAATTACCAAAAGCAACCCCTCCACCTGCCTTTGACCAGCACACATGTTTCCAATTGGGCTCAGGGCCACAGAGAGCTACGACTGTGCTAAGCAGCTCCATCAGAGCACGTGGCAGAGAAACAGCCTCCTGAGCCGAGAGCCAGCTCCAGATGCTGAGGGACCGCAAGAATCAAAACAAGGGATGTGGGTGAGGAGGAATGGGGAGGATAGTTTTACTGAGAGAGGATGCTAATATTCAGCAGCCTGGATGGATGAAGATGGCTGTCGTTACCAGTCTTGTGGGAAGATACTGGTGCCTGCACTGGTTACCAGCTCAGCATGAAGGAGCCAGAGGCAAACACTTCACCACCACACGTTCTCTCTGCCATCTGCAGTCGGGACTCTGAGACAGCCTGTTGTATGGAACCCACACAGTCCAAAGCTGTGCAGCTGCCTTCTCATCTCTGCACATAGCCAGGCATCTCAAAAGGAAAACACAGAGCAAACATCCACCGTAACTAAAGTCAGAGCTAAGTCAGGAACATTTTGCTCCTCAGAACCAAAAGGTGCCTCTCCCTGTTGATAAAAATTTGCCAATCACCCCCTTTTATCCCAGGATTGTGGTTTGCTCGATAGCACAGTGTGTTGGCTGCCCCAAGTCTAGCTCTCCACACAGACCTGGTAACACTATGACCCTGAATCAAAGGATTCACAGAAGTCACTGCTGAGCTGGGGTCATTCCATTTCTGTAGCTGAACTGCAAATGTAAGTAGCTAATTACGAGTTCTTTTCATCCTAAACCAGAAGGTTTTAAGCTCTCAGAAGGTTACTAGCAAGCTAGCTACTGCTTGCATCTTCTTCTTGTTTAGGAACAGCAGCATCCCACAAGACCTACGTATAAAAGGCAAGGAGAAATGAGATAGAGGCTTTGGGTCCTGCTCTACCAAAAAAGAGCCATCCAGCTGGGGCAGACACCCAGCCGTAGACCTCAAATTCCCTCCAGGATCTGCTGTCTCCTAGAACCAGGAGAATCAGTGACGCCCACAAGGAATACTGAGGTGCTTGAACGTGTTCAAAGAGGGGCAAAGCTGGTGAAGGGTCTCAACAAGACATCATCTGAAAGACAGCTGAGACTATTTACCCTGAACAAAAGGGTCAGGGGAGACCTCTCTGTAAGCACCTGAAAGGGGAAACCTCTCTGTAAGCACCTGAAAGGCTGTAGTGAGCTGGGCTTCAGTTTCTTCTCCCAGGCAAGAAAATTAGGATGAGAGGAAGTGGCCAAAAATTGTGCCAGGGGAGGTTTAGATAGGAGATCAGAAAAGGTTCTTCACTGAAAGGGTTATCAGGCATCAGAACAGGCTGCCCTGGCAGAGTCTTCATCCCTGGGGGTATTCAAAAGACACAGAGATGTGGCTCTTGGGGACACAACTTAGTAGTGACCTAGCAGTGCTGGGTTAACAGTCTGAACCCCTGATTAAAAGCCTCTTCTAAGCAAACCAAGTCTATGAAATAGCGACGCCTGGGAGTGACCTATCCAGCTCAGGATATACCAGTCAAATCAGCTTTGCTTCTGATGCAGTGCTTTAGGCTGAGCCTACTGAGGTTTTCTAAAAGATGACGGATGAGCCAGAAACTTATCAGCTAGCCCCAGCTCTCTGCTTTATACCAGTAACACAGACAACCCCGAGCCGTAACCTCAGCCTCAGTTATTCAGGGACTTCCCAAATCCTGCAGCAGCCACTTTCATTTCAGACAGAGCAGGGTCAGCCCCCCAGACTCACTCAGTCTGCACAGCAGGAGAGGAGGGCAGCAGCACTGCTCTGCATAGGTGCAGAGTGCACATCCAAAGTCTCCCACACTACAAGCATTGAGTCCAAAAAGGGTCTGGGTTCCTCTGGCACAGGATACGTGGCCTGTGTGCATGGCACCAGACTGGCAGAGGTCTTTGTCACTCACTATCAGCCAAAGTCAGAGGTACACGAGCTCAGTACTGCTATGCATTGTCTTAGCTGGGTGGGAGGGCAGGAAGAGTCTGGTGGGCTGTTCTCACGCACCCTTTGCCTGGGGCAGCTGTGTGACATCAGTGTCCTTCAGGTGGCTTCCAAGAGAAGTAATGGAGAGGCCCTGGTTTGTAAGTGTCAGCATTGTTATTCTGAGAAAAGAAATGTAGTAAGCACCTGGGATTAGGGAGGAAGAAAGCAGGGTGATGGGGCTGTGCTGCACAGACCTCCCTAGATGAGCAGCACTGGTGTGATCAAAGCCAGCTCTGCTGAGCACCCTCTATTAGCACTGCCAGCTCCGTGCTGGGGTTGCAGATTAGAGAGGACAGAGGTGCACATGGCCCTGGGAATAATCCTGCCACAACTGATACCCGTTCCCTGGAATTATCATCCCTGGAGCTTTTCTAGCTCTGATTCACACTAAGAAATGAAATACACTTTGCTAGCTTTAAGGCTGCTATAAGCCTCGTCGATTCACGCCTTGCGACACGTATTTAACACAAGAGCTACAGCCAAAATTCAATCCAAGAGAAGCTGCCGGTCCCAATGCTCAGCCACATCTTCTCTGTCCACATGGAACTGGATTCCTGCAAACTTACACGCTTCACCTTGCTTCAATCCCTGCGATTGCACGGGTGCTGAAGCACTGGACAAACCCAGTCCAAAGCAAAGTTTGGGGGAGCTGGGGGGTGAAGGGGGTGTTTTGCCTGGCTGAGCACGTGAAAGCGACACGAGGTGTTCTGCCAGGGGCAAGTCTGGGATGCAGCCCAGCTTCTCAATAACCGTGCTCTGCGCCAAGGAATCTCACGCATGCTGCTCTGCTAATCAACCAACGTGGGTCCTGCCGGCTGCTCAGCCTCTGCCTCCACCCCAGACTGCTGAGACTGCATCTATCAAACCTTCTTCTTTCTAAAAGGGATGAACGACCTCAGCTTTCTCCTCACACAGCCTCTCTGTACCAGCAGGCGAAACCAAGGAGAAGGGGCTCGCGAGCGGTGTTTCCTGATGGAAAGGGGAACGAGCAAAGTTTCTGGTGCCTCCTCCACTGAAGAGCTGAAGGTGCTGCCTGGAGTCTGCCAGGGAGATGTGCTGGCCCGTTTAGAAATCAAGGAGAGTGGAGTTGTCCTCTTTCACAGAGGAAATGAGAGCCATCAGACAGGGAAAACCACACTGCTCCCCCGAAGTTGTCCTGGAAGAATGAAGGTCTCTCCATAGAAACACGAACAGAGTTCAGAGCAAGTCACAACTTTACATCCCCAAATCCCTCCTTCCTTCTTGCTGCTGTTGATCACAGAGAAGCCAAGCCTGCAGTCAGCGAGACCTGCCCTTCAGTACAGAACACTATAGGCAGAGCTACCTGGGAGCACAGGGACCCAGAGGACAGCAAGCCAGGGCAAACAGCTGACCTTACAGGGCTGTGGGTAGTGGCACGGAGCAGCTCTAGGTGCCTGTACTTGACTGGAGACACGGTGACTTGGCCATGAGAATATACCTCCCTGCTAGAAGGAAGCTGGCTGGAAAAGAAAGGCTTCCTGGAAAGAAGAGGGTGATGACAGATCTCTCAGAAGGCTGAGTATGAGACAAAAAGTCCAGGATGTGAAAAAACTAAAGGAAGGAGTTGGAACAGGACACTTGAGGAAAGAATAAAATGCAAAAAATAAAGGGCAGAACAAGGCTGAAGAGAGAGCCAGAACAAGGAGGGAGGACAGACAGAAAGGACACAGAAAATGTGCAAGGAGGAATGCAGACAAACATCAGCATCACCCAGGGAGGCAGGCAACAGACGTGGAGAAGCACAGAGAGCTTCATAGAGCTGCACAGAGCAGCTGTGCTTAGAGCACTGTGCCTCGATGTCCACAAGTGGAAGCCTTCCTAAAAAACACACAACCAGCCCTAACCATCCCCATAAAACTCACACACACGAGGGTCAGGTTATCTACGAGTGAAAACACACCTGAGGGGGACACATAATTCAAGGAAGGGGCTTTGTTCCACTGTTTCTAAAGCCATAATTAATACCCATCCTTTCGAATCGACTTCAGCAGAGCTGACCAGTCTGGTCAGGTAGTAGTTTGTGAACTGGAGCTCACTTCAGAAGCAGCAGCAAACTAAAACCAAACTCACTGGAGTTTACTTACTTTAAAAGCAACTGTCTGGTTTGTTTTCTTTCCCTTGTTTCACAGGTCAAGAGGAGAAAAAAGTATTTCAGACCTTCATCCTATTAACAGTCATTGAAATCCCCTCTGCAGCCTGCGTGGAGGAAGAGGATAGGGCTGGGAACAGGAGTTCTTAGACCATGGGCTGGGAATGGAGGTCTTGGAGAGTACCCAGGTGGAAAGAGACTTGGGGGGACTGGTGGACAGCAAACTGAGCATGAGTCAGCAGTGTGCCCAGGTGGCCAAGAGGGCTAATGACATCCTGGCCTGGATCAGGAATGGTGTGGCCAGCAGGGAGAGGGAGGTTCTCCTCCCCCTGTATTCAGCACTGGTTAGACTGCCCCTGGAGTGTTGTGTTCAGTGCTGGGCCCCTCAGTTCAGGAAGGATGGCGAGGGGCTGGAACGAGTCCAGAGAAGGGCAACTGGAATGGTCAAGGGGCTGGAAGGTCAGCCCTACGAGGAGACGCTGATGGAGCTGGGGCTGTTCAGCCTGGAGAAGAGGAGGCTCAGGGGTGCCCTTATCGCTGTCTCTAACTCCCTAAAAGGGGGTTGGAGTCAGGCGGGGGTCGGTCTGTTCTCCCTGGAAAAGGGGATGGCTCTGAAAATTTTAGACTGGGATTTTCATACTTACAGTGGGGAGTCAGACCCACCACACCATGCGTTTTAATGACTACCTAAATTCCCTCGTGGGCTCTGAGTAACCTCCAAGTTCATTTCTTGTTATTTGTTGGTGTTGCCTTCACTCGCCCCAGGTTTGTCCTTTCACAGTGAAAAGACAGTTCTGTGCTTTCTGCTCAGAAAGATCTCTGCAGAGACTTGACTGCCTCGGCTTGTGGTGGTCATTGTCACTGCTGCCTTCTCTCCCAAACACTCATCTCAACCCCCTTGAATGCTATTTGTTTGCCACGTTGCTGACAGAGATTGTACAGATCATTTGGGAGAGGACCGTAAATCCTAACCATCTGACAAGCTGCTTCTGACAGCAGGTCCCTCTTGCCCTGTTTCTGGAACCTTTTGGACTTTGTTTTACATGTTCTTGTGGTCTGAAATATTCTATAAATCTCTTTGAACCTTTCAGAGCCTCCCTTTGTATCTTACTCACACAGTTCTGCGATTGCCTGTTGGACTGGGAAGGTCCAGTGCTGACAACTCTCTTCTAGCCTGACTGTGGTTGCCATCTCAGATCACTGCCCAGTGCCCCGTTCATTTTCCATATTGAATTGCTATGAAGACAAAACACGTAAGCAGCTATAGAAGATCCATGGAGAGGAGACAGATAAAACCTCGGTCTCAATACCTTTCCATCTGCAAAGTCATCACCGTATGTAGATGCAAGTACTAACACTAAGTAGAAATGTTTTCCTCAAAGAAATGTGAACACATGAAAGCCATCCAAGTCCGTTGAGGCAAAGGAGCTCAACTGCTTGGAGTAGTGAAGCTGGAAATTAAGGAAGCATTTGCTGGCCAGCTGACTGACTCCCACAAGTATTAGGCACGTAATAGTTTTACATGGAACTCATTTATGGCACCAGAAGCTTCTGGTTTTACATTTTGCATCAAGACAAGGTCATCCCCCAAGCCTGTTAGTTTGTGCACTAGAGCTCAAGGCACCTGAACCGGCTGAATTAGCACAGAGACAGAAGCCTACCAGGCTCAGCAGTGTGCCAACAGGGGCAAATAACAGGGAAACAAGCTGGGGAGACAAAACAGCTGCAAGTGTGGTGGGAGGACATGATGACATAATGATGCTGAGGCTGGAAAAGACCTCAAAGATCATCCAGTCCAACCTAAAACCAACCCAGTCACCCTAACATCTGCCACCTAGCTCATGCCACTCAGCACTGCATCCAGACAGCGATAAGGTCACCCCTGAGCCTCCTCTTCTCCAGGCTGAACAGCCCCAGCTCCACCAGCCTCTCCTCGCAGGGCTGACCTTCCAGCCCCTTGACCATTCTGACCACGGGAAGGGTCAGAACACTGGCAAAACTAACAATAAAGGTGGTGAGATCCAGGGTGCAGACAGGCCACTGAGAGGAAAGGTACCTCTTAGACAGCAGCTCTCGACAGAGCACTTCCACTCTTCCTCACTTCCCAGTGAGGCTGAGGAGTCTCCTTCTGTGGAGACTCAAAGCCTGCCTGGATGTGCTCCTGCCCTAGGTGATCCTGCTTTTAGCGAGGGAGCTGCATTAGGTGATCTCCAGGGGTCCCACCAATCCCTACCATTTGATGAAATCCAAGTCAGACAGCAGATTGAAGATGTTTTATAGGCAGCAGTGAAAAGGAGCATGGCTTTGTCTACAGTTATTTTGCTCCAATTCACATGACTCTGGGAAGGTTCACAATGCTGAGACATTCAAACCTTCACAAGGCTGCCAAAACCCAGCTCAGACCCGAGCGGTGGACTCTCTTCCTCTTCCTCTGGGGGCAGGTCCAGTTACTTCTTTCATTCTTCACGCTTTGCTGAGGCCTGCCTGTGATCCAGCACGTTCCCCTTCGGGTCGGCACCGGCCAAACCCTTCCAGTGCCTTCCTCAGCAGAGCTCTCCTCCCACCCTGCAGTGCACTGTGAGCATCTCCTCATCACATTCATGCCTTCAGTAAGGCTTACTAGCATCTTTATCAGATAGTAAATGCACTCGTGCTCCTGTTGCACCCCGTCTGCACACCCATCCACTTATTTTTCCCCACACAGCATCAGCGTGGGTGATCCCTTCCTCCTGTCTGGCAGGCAGGGCACACAGTTTATGCGATGCAGCCCGTGCCATGCCTTGGTGGCAGTGAGAAAAGCTCCCCAGCCTCACAAACTGACCCCCAAGGCACATCTGCAACAGCTTGCAGAACTTGGTAGCTCACCTCAAAATTCTGCATCAGAGAGGGGCTCTCAATCCACTACAAGAAGATGTGTGGTCGTTCGGAGCTGCCAGCACCTTCTCAGCCACAAGCAGGAGAAGGGGGGTATGGGCCAGGAGACCCTGATACAAGAAGTGGCCTCAACTATGCACTGTTAAGGCAACCAGACTCCTACACCTAAAACTGCCTGGTTGTAAAGTGCTTTCTGTTGAAAACAGGGAAAACCTTGGAAATAAGTAGGAAGGATTTTGTTCCTGAGTAAACACAGTTAGAAACCAGTTCACAGTGACTTCTGTGACCTTCCTTACCAAGGGGTTCATTTTAAATCGTTCTAAAATAAAACAGTGCCCTCATTTAAACTTTTAAAGCTCCATGAAAAATCATGCTTCTAATGCAGGGAGACTCCCATGCACTCAGGTTTCCCTGGAAGTTCACTGCTTCTCCAGGCAGACAGTTTATCAAGGTGAACACTGCCCAGGTTGTGCAGATGTCTGATACAGCGGCGAGTCAAAGGTATCCAGGGAAGAGCAGTAGCTTCCACAGCCAGAAGCACATGGAGTAGCAGCTCCATGGCACACACGTGCAAATATTTCGTTCAAGAGAAGACCTTAAATACCTGAACTCAGTTTGAGATCGAGAAAACACAGCGTGCACATCCACAACATGGGAATTCCTAGTTCTGCCATGCATGTGGAAAGAAGAATCACTATGGAAAGTATCGCAGGAGTGATGATGAGGCTGGAAGAGACCTTCAAGATCATCCAGTCCAACCTAAACCCAACCCAGTCACCCTAACATCTGCCATCTAGCTCAGCCACTCAGCACTGCATCCAGCCTGACCTTGAACACCTCCAGGGACAGTGACTCGACCCCCTCCGTGGGCAGCCCCTTCCAAACCCAGAACACTCTCTCAGTGAGAAACCTTCTCCTAAGGTCAAGTCTAAACCTCCCCCCATGGATGTTGCTGAAGACTGTGACCCCTTGTCCTGTCTGCAGTGTCCAGGGAGAACAGACCGACCCCTGCCTGACTCCAACCCCCTTTTAGGGAGTTAGAGACAGCGATAAGGTCACCCCTGAGCCTCCTCTTCTCCAGGCTGAACAGCCCCAGCTCCATCAGCCTCTCCTCGTAGGGCTGACCTTCCAGCCCCTTGCCCATTCCAGTTGCCCTTCTCTGGCCTCGTTCCAGCCCCTCGCCAGCCTTCCCAGTAGGCACCAACTAAAACCCCCCCTGCAGCTGTGTACGGGCAGCGAGTTTCTCTAAGCAGTGTCTCCCAAAGCAGAGCCTTCGCTCTCCCCATGCAATCCATCACCCCAAGGTGTCTGACACTCCCGATTCTGAGGTGTGCTTATGTCCTAAGGTTTAAATACATGAAAAATCACTAGGCAAGGTGAATTCAAGCAGTGATGCTGTTTGATCTGAGGGCTTTGAAGCTATAAAACAGACTACTTTTTCTTGGGTCTTGCTAGGTTATAACAACATTGCATCCATTCAGGAGCAGCACTGGAGAAGCAGGAGCAACCAGAGAAGCAAACTTGCTAACAGCTATTTTCAAGCAGAGCTAAGGCTCTGGCTAATGATCTCTTGTGGCAGATGGCATCAGTATTTTGGCTATCCTACCAGCTCAAGGAGCAGCACATGCTCCTGGCAGGGAGCATCAAACCAGGTGAGAGACACCAGGAGGATGCGCATCGTCTCTGGGATGCTCACCAAAGGTTTGCCTTGCAGTTTCCAAATGTGGGGAGCTGGCATGCTTCTGGTGAGACCCAGCCCTCCTGCCAAGATGCTATCCCTCTCTTAAAGATTTCCTGGGGCTTAGAGCACTCTGAGTGCTGGTGGGAGAGCTGGTGTGTGTTACTCTACTGTAGCAGCCCCTTTTCACACTGGGTGTTCTAGATGTTCCGCTGAAATGAAAGCTGCTGAGAAAGCTCCCTTCTCACAGGACAGTGCTATAAAACTTTTGCTGTTAATTAGTGTTTCTTAAGTGGAACAACGTTGGCTGAAAGCCTCTTGAGCTTGAGAGTCAGGAAAACCATAGCTTTCTTTGCCAGAGGCAGCATTTACAGGAGAAAGTGTGCCCAGAGCTCCCCACAGATGCTCAAGTCTTAGCTGGGCTGTGCTGCAAGTCCATGATGGCCATGGTGATGGCAGTCACAGGATCACTCGTTACTCTCCCAGTTTCCCCCGAGTCTGGATGGCCCAAAGAAACAGGAATTCTTCCTGTGGCCACTGTCCTGAGCACAGGCAGTGGTCTGCAGCCACGCAAGGGTCCCTTACAGTGCCCAGGTCCCAACACCAGCCTCTCCCTGCAGCTCTACCCAAGCACTAGCTCTTTGCTCTGCAGCATATCACAGCTGTGAACCAGGGGAATTGAGGTCCTGCATTTCTCAGGCTCCAGGACCCACCAACCCAGGGATACCTCAGCTTTTAATGAGCTGCTTTCTCCTTTGACAGCCTTGCCTGCAGACAGGACAGTTCTGACTCGAGCAAATGCAGTTTCCATATGGTTTGGATTCTGATCCGCCCCGTTGTCCCAATATATTCCCTGAATCACTTCACCCCGTGTCCACAGGGTCAGCCTCTAGATCTGTAGGTGAAAGATGTGCTCCTGCAGCCACAGGGTGCAACACCCCAGGGCAACACAGAAAGGGAGGCCCATGCTGCTCAGATCAGATGGTCACAGCAGCAGTTTGTGTGCCATACAAATAACACGCCAAGCTTCTGCCTGCTGCAGACTTCTGACTTCATCATGCTAGACTGTTTGTTCTTTTAATAGCCAGCCCAGCCAGAGAGCCAGGATGGCCACAAGGCACTTCCAAGACAGGCGTCCACGTTATTGTCACCCTGATGCTCAGAGCAGTCTTGTGTGCCGAGGAGCACCCCAGACCCAAAGGTTCTCTGGTGTAAGGCACTCACTACAAAAATAAAACACGGGCTTGCTGTTACCTACAAGGCACAACGGGTGAACTCTGCTGATGGTTATGGCCAGCCCACAGCCTCTCTCATTTCCTGCAGGTATGTGGAGAGTTAAGGCTCATACCTTCCTTGTGGGATAAGAAAGTGACCACAGAGTGCTCATCGCAGCCTCACAGTACTGATGAGGCTGGAAAAGACCTTCAAGATCATCCAGTCCAACCTAAAACCAACCAAGTAAACATCTGACATCTAGATCATCCTCCAGAAAAGGCTGACACACTTTTCCCACTGAAACCACGGGCAGTTCAACATCCAAAAGCTTTCGTAGATACTGGGGTGCAACCTCTTCTGCTGCAAGTTGAGTACCCTCCATCCCTGCCCTCTGCCTCAGCAGAACTTGCTTCAGCGGCTTGGTTTTTCCTCTCTTCATCTTGTAGCTGTCAAGCAAGAGCAACTGACCCACACACAAGGCTCAAACACTACCTAAGGTTTCATGGACTGAATGCAAGTGGTAGTGTGGAGGGGCACGTTCAGGTTAGCCCTGAGTGACCTGGGACAGCCTGAGTACCGCCCGAGTCTGCACCAGGGATAAGATGCCTGGAGGAAACTATGCCTTACTTGACCTGTAAAGGCACTTGCCTTTCCAGGGGCTATCCCACAGATGGGAAATCTGAGGAACCAAACTGCTGTGGAATTTGGTGCCTTCAGAGAGCAGCCCACCTTTCCAAACTGCTGCCCAATCATCACTGCCAGGGCTACCCGCACCGAGTGCACACACTGCAGCTGACCCATAGAAAAACCAGTGCCAAAAATGAAGTGAACCCACCACAGAGCAGGAAGGAGGCAGGGACAGTCTGCAGAACAAGCTCAAAGGAGTTACTGGGCTGGGAGGAGGCAAAACACAAGGGACTGGAGCAGGTGATTAGCCCACAACTGTGCCACAGGGTTAGTCCTTGCTGGAAAATGGAATTGGCTATCTCTGTAGCAGGCAAGACTGGCCCTTTCTTCTCCGTGCTGTGGTGATCAGCTGCCCCTGCATTTTGCAGGTGCACTCAGCTGAGACTGGTCCCAGAGCCTGGCATTCAGAGCACATAAAAGCTTGTGCCCCCCTCTGTGCCCACGTGTCACAACAGAGTCAGGCTGTGTCACCCATCAGAGGTGAACTACGACAGGGCTAATTGCACAGCCCTGGCCTGCGAGCCTCTGAGAGGAGGCTCAGGACCCATCGCTGAGTGAGGCACTTCTGCAGGGAGGGGAACACAGCCCCTGCAGCCTCAACAGCCTAGTGCTTGGATGTTTTGCGGGCAGAGCTGGGTAGTTGAAAGAGGGCATCTGGCCTGCTCAGAGCACAGCCGTTTGCTCTAACTTCTCCAGGCTGAAGGGTGTTATCTTGGCTTACATAAGCATGGCTAGGACCACAATTTGGCCACTATCTTCCCCTCCCTCCCCCAATACTAGCCAAACTGCCTGCTGTACATCAGACTGTAACAAGGAGGCATCTGGATCTGCTGTAACCCACCATGGGATCCTTAGGGATGGGAAGGGACCTCGAAAGGTCATCCAGTCCAGTCCCCTGCCACAGCAGGATCACCCAGACCCAGTGGCACAGGAACACAGCCAGTCAGGTCTGGAACATCTCCAGAGAAGGAGACTCCACAACCCCCCNCAGCAGCTCTGTGTCCTTCTTGAACCGAGGGGCCCAGCACTGGCCCCAGGCCTCCAGATGCAGTCTCAGTGGCTTTTTTTTCCCCATTTATTTTTTAAAAAAGAATGGAATCACCCAGTCAGATGAGCTGCTTCAGAGAGTCACTCAACAAAAACACCCCAACACTGCTCAAGTGCCTTTGCATTTGTCCTGGCAGGCTACTTCCAAACCCCATCATTCTTTAATGAGTCTCTGAGAACCCTTCAATTGATGCAAAATCAAACACACCAGGAGGTTTTGCTGGAGCCAGTCAGTTTTGGTGAGGGTGACTCACACCACAGCCACGTTCTCTAGCCACTAGGATTGCTCTGGAGTCACACGAGCATGCACGCACAGCATCTTTCATCGGGCTCCTCAGTAATGATCGTTCTAGAATACCCTTGTTACACACCAGCTGCCTTCAGGGGAAAACAAAAGGCCGTGGGCTAAGTCTATAGCCAAGTCTTAGGTCAATGGTGTAGCCTAAGGGCACCTTGAGACTGGTACTCAGGCTTCTTGAGGGAGGTTTTGTCTTTGATTGTAAGGAAGGGGGTCACTGATGTCTCAAACTGGAGTGTGGGCACTGTCACTTGTTAAGCCAAGCCCAGCTCCCCTCCTGAATGCTTAGGACGTACCATGGCTCTCTTAAAGATGCAAAATGCTCTCCATCCCCTCTCCTGTCTGGACTTCACCTGAACACAGCCACCATCTGTTGCCTAAGATGAATCACCAAGCCATTTTAATCAGGACAGGGAGGTATCACACGTGCAGAGGAGAGGGGCAAAGCAGGGGATGCCCACGGCGCAGAGGTCGTTGCTGGGGATTCAAGGTGGGAGAGAGACTGACACCAGCAGCAGGATTAGGGCATCGCTGCTGCGTTGCAAGGGGCAGTGCCAATGAAGCGTGTCCAAGCCAACCTCTGCTCTCCCGTGGGTGCCAGAGCATTGTTTACCCACCCATCCACCCGCATCCCCCGAACACATAGACCAAGCGGAATATTCTAGATCAAAGCAAATCTGGCACACGGCAAGGCAGGGGGGGCTCAGTCTATCAGCAGGGGTTTGCCAGCAACTCACCACTGCAGAACAACGGGATCCTGCTTTCTGTCATCACACAGCCCCCAGGAATAGATGCTGCACGAACCCAAAGACCCCTCCTAAAACACATACCTTGCCAGGAAGACCCCAAGTTGAGCAGAGGAGGTAGGTCCCAGCAGGAAGGGTCATCACACCCAGGGACCCCCAGAGGCAGGCAAGCAGAGCAGAAGAGCACATGAATATGCACATGATTGGAGCTGTGGGGCTGGAACAAGCCTTCCTCACAAAGCTCCCCCATGCTGGAGGCACGCCGAGGCTTCCTGCCTCTTCCCATCACATGTGCGGGCCAGAGGTGAGTGAAGAGACACACAGACACCACTCACCCCCAACCACACAAGAACAGCCAGCCATGGCAATTAAATTCCTCATTAGCTGTAATTAGCAGGCACCTGACCCTCCTTAGCAGGAGCCCAGCAGCAGAGGGGCCTCTGCTTGGCAGGAAAGGGCTAGTGGGAAGCCAGTTTTGTGGCCAGTTTTATCAGTACACATCTCCAAGGTGACTGCAGCTATGCTGGAGTCTCCCCAGAGCTGGCATCTGAGCCTGATCTTTGGATCACCAGAGTCAGCCAGGGACCCCATCCCAGTGGGCTGTGATCAAACCTTTCCTGAATAGGCTAGAAATAACAGTCCAGGAGAGCTCAGCCTTGGCTTGAGCTGCCCTTGGGCTAGGGGGTGCTGCTAACTGAACCAAGAGCTACTCCTGTTGATTATCTCACCCCTCCTGCTCAGTGCTCCTGCCTTCTCCAAACAGCACAAGAGCTGAAAAAGTCTCCTTCCCTGCGTGGGATCTCTTGCCAACCCTCTCACCCAGACAAAACCTTCAAGCAGCAGGAACTTCACCCCATGTCCCCCCCCCAGAAGGTTAACGTGGGAAGGAGACCTGCCTAGATTCTTCTAGTAGTCATACGTGTTACCTCTTGCATCACTGGTCCCCAACAGGGTCAGGCATCATCTTTCTCACTTCACAGCTGAAAGGAAAGGGGTCCTCCAAGGGATCGCTGACCCTTGGGTACGGCATGGTTGGCTCAGCACCCCTGGGGGGCAAGCAAGCTGCTCGGTCTCCACAAGGCTGCTAACAGACACACTCTAAAGCACCTGGGTTATTTTCAAGGCAAAATAAACCTGGCAGTAAGGGAAACCGAGATGCAGGGGACAATCAGAGAGAAGAGGGGCAAACCTTGCGAGTGCACACTCATGCTCTCTCCTCACTTAGAATTCAGGTTTAAATCGGGCTCTGCTACCTGGGTGCAGGACCACAGTCTCACACTGTGTCTCCCCCTGCTCTCCATGCTCCCAGCAGGCTCGTGTGGCTGCCTGCAGAGAGTAAACGGAGAAGCAAGCGGGAGCGGATGGGAGGGTGGACAGGCACGGTGGCCGGCTGTGCCACAACTGCTTGGAGCAGTCAGCAAGAGAAATGTTCGCTCTGCTTTTCCTAGTGGAAAGCCTTTAGGTCTTGGTAAAAGCCTGTCCCATCAGCTCCCAACCTGTCCTTTGTATATTCGTATCCTCTGATTAGTTCTTAAGCCTTTGATTCACTGGCCCTCACTTTGCAGTGTGTGAGCTTCCTGCAAGCCCTAATGTGTTTGTCTTCATAGATAAATGTGAGGGAAGGAGAGAGCTACCAGCTTCCTCGGATAGAGAAGACCCTTTGATGCAGTCTCTTAAATCCCAGGCTAGCTGTTAACCCCCTCCAGCATTCAGCAGTCTCCAAATGGTTCTGTAGGTCATTATTTACAGGACATGGTATTTCATTACCTCTGGATGGAGCAAATACAAAGAGCTGGGGATCTCTGTGTCCTCCTTAGCCTGAGAGACACTGCTAGACTTCAGCTGTTTGGGAGCTAATCCATACTCTTTGAACTCCTATGCAGAATTGCTCCTATAAGAGGGGAAAGAACTAGTAGTTATGATTGATACCCAGGTCCTGTATTTGTGCAGTATTAAGGTCACATTGAGCCTATAAGCTGAATGTAGAGGACAGCCTAGAGAAAGCAATGTACCATGCAACATGTCATTATTTCTAGTTCAGATTTAATCTCCAGATGTAGTTCTTGCTGTGGAATAAAAAGCTCTTGACAACTGGGTAAGTTCTTCCCCAAATTCACCTACTCGTCTGAGCAAGGCTCCTCTGTTTCTCGTCTCAATGCACTAAGTAGCCTGAGCTCACCAATTCCCATCCTGGAAATCAGTCAGAAACTCTCAGATCAGTTTTTGGAGTGTGTGTGTGTGTGTCTCCACCTATTTTTCCCCTATTTCAGTGTCTTTACAAGTAAGTTCCATTTCAAAATGTCCACAGTGAAGATTTGGACAGGGAGGCAGCATCTTTTCTGAGACTAAATGATGTAGCTGGAAAAACGAGAAAAGGCTTCAGTTAGTGAAGACTTCTACCTAATGAAAGGTAGTATTTTTCTCCAGCTTTGCTTACAGCCTTAAACGACCTCATTTTCAGTGATTCCCCTACCACGAAGGCGGCACAGACATTCTAGAAAGGCTGGACATCTAATCTGTGCTGCTACAAACCAGCATTGTTATGAGGACTGCCCTGCCTGAGCTTGTTTGTTGTTGTAGAGATAGACTCACCAGAACTAAGCAGCTCCAATTTCTTAACCATAAATCACCAGTAAAACCATTTGAGTTCAAAGCAACAGCAGCAGACTCCAAGTGCAGTCATTCCTTTACGTAGACTCACCAAAATCTACACTAAGTCAAGGGATACAGTAAGTACGTTGATGAAGCTGTTGTCAGAGCACTTTAAGCTGTATCTTTACTCTCTGTCTGGGTACAGATGAGTGAGCTCCCTCTGCTTCTCCCTGATCTGTCCTCTCCTCCAGCTTGTGAAGTCAGAAGCGGGTTAAAACATCCTCCCATCGTCAGGCAGGTTTGAAGACGCAGCTGCTCAGGATGTACAGCGGTTACCTGCACTGAGACCCTGCAGTTGTCTTTCCCAGCAGCTAATGCAGTACCTGGGGGACAACCCAACACCAAAACATCCCATGAACAGAAGAAAAAACAGATCAGGAAAGCATCACTCCTAAAGAGAATGAAACAGACTGTAAATCTATCCAGCTCCCCCTCCCCTACAGCTGGGAAGGTCTCTTGCTTCAGATTCCCTCTATCCATCTTTTCGGCATTGGCCTGTCACCACAGAAAGCTGCTGACAGATGGCCTCGATTCACACAGCCACGCAGGAAATCCCGACAAGCCATTATCACTGTGCGGGAATTCATCTCGCAGACAGGCATCCCTTCCTGCCAGCGTCTGCAGTCTGAGCCCTCCCGGGTGATGAGGTCCCATCAGCACGACAGTGCACCTTATTTATCCAGGTTTAAAAAATGAGCAGCACCCCGGGGCACAGCCCGATGATTTCCAGAAAGCTAAGGCCAGCCAGCTGCTTGTGCCAGAGGGCTGGGAATGGTCTGCTCTTTTCCTCTCCTCATTAAAGAGGAGACTTCAGAGAAGGTCATAAAGCAATCAGACCAGATCTGCCCTGTGGTCCTCGGTGCCCAGCAGATTGTCCCAGGTGCTGCATGGACCTGACAAAGCATCTGTGAGGTCCCACCTTGTACCCAGGATTACTCTACCTGCTCCCTTAAGCATCCCAGCAGACTTGGATGAGCGCAGCCCTGCCTAGCGCAGTTGCCCCGGTCCCAGCGTAGGGGAACGGATGCCTCCGTTTCTCTGCCTGCACAGCAAGGGAGATAAGTTGTCCCAGTAAAAAGATGTCACATTCGTGAGACTAAAGCTGAACCGATGTAACCTCTTTGTCTTAAACACAAAGTGGCATCCCTACAGCATTACACCCACCACAGTTCTCTGAGGTGACCAGGACAGTGAAGAAGTGCTACTCCTGATCAGCATGCTGCTCCAACCCCATGCATCTTCAAACCTGTGGGGGAAGCATGTTTATCTTACAGTAAGAGATACCAGGAGATACAAAAAGCCACTTCAGACATTAAATGAAAGCATTCCTGGATGGAGAAAACCATCGTGTGCAGAAAGGGCACAGAGAAGGAGCCTTTGAGAAACCTGAATAAGAAAATAAATCTCCCTTTATTTGCCTTGGAGAGTCTGGGTTTGATGTCAGCTCAACGGCTCTTTGAAAACCTTCACCATCACGCTGCATAGTGCAAAAGAGAAACAGAGATGTTTATTTATCAGCAGAGAATTGCAGCCCAGGCTCTGCCCAGGATGGTCCCTGTCTTCCTTACAACTGCTTCAGTGGCAAATACATCTCCTAACCCTGGATAACGGGGTTGCCCAGGACAAGGAGCCCAGCAGCAGCAGCACGCAAATCCCATCTGGACCTAGGTTGCCCAGAGGGACAGTGTGAAAATAGTCACAGTAAAGGGCAAACCAGCTTGAAAGTGCACTGAAGTGTCCAGTTTTGTCCTGTTCCTTTCCCCGGGATGGTGGGAAAAATCGCTGGATATCCTGAGTGAGTGAATGGAAAAAGAACATCTCGAATTAAAAACGAACAAGTAATGAAAAGCTAAAAGGACAGGGGTTTCTCATGTATCCCTGTCCTGCAAACGCTGCCATCCCCTTGAATTCCTTGGTAATTTCATAATGGAAGTCAACCAACAGAAAAGCCCGGACAGCTATGTTAACTCTTTGACGAACAGGGGGCTATGACCTAACAGGAGGCTCCAAACTCAGTGTTTTCTCAGTCCCTCACTGCAACACACTGCTCCCCCCCCAACCTCAGACACGAATCATACAGAGAAGCCACAGTGGGCTCCTCTCTGCCATCTGAAGCCCTTAGTGCAGGGATGATGGGTGAGAGGTTTTAGCCAGTGGTCAGAGTGGGGCTGGCATCTCAGACAGCAAACAGTTCCCCATGGAAGTTGGATCGGGACTGGTTCCTAGAAGGAAAGAACTGTTTGGATGCTATCGTGTTTGGATTTGCTTCGACCTTGTCTTCACTGGCAGCAGGTATGTTTTGATATGCACGCCTTAACCAGCCTCCCCCTTCCCAGGGGCTCGGATGCCTGAATCCATCATTATCCATATACCCAGAAAATGTAATTTCCTGTAGCCACCAGGGCCAGCAAATCTCGTTACTGCTTTAAAGAGCCTCACCATGTCCCTCGTAACCTCTCCCACTCAATAGCTGGGGAAATAGCTGGGATCAAAGCCATCAGGAGAGTTGCCTGACGCTCAAAAGGCTCTAGACACTGCTCTTGGACTTCCACGTGTGGCAAGTGCAGGTGAGGAGCCTGGAGAAGGAAAGGACACAGGCACAGCCTGGGACAACGGCATGGCATGAAGCAGAGGCTGCGTGCCCACTGGAGGGCAAACAGCATCATTTCAGCAGGTGCCAGCCCTCCCGAGGACAGGACCTGCCTGGCTTCAGACAGCTCCTCTGCCAGGAAGGTCCTGATCCGTTTTCTCCACTTTCCCAAATCTTTCAATTCACTTAGCTTGCTCCTTGTTTTCACAGATTTGTTTCAGGAAACCAAAGATGCCTAAGTTTCAGGCTCCAACTGGTTTGGACAGGTGACCTCTCAACCAAGAGCTAAACACTTCTCCCCTAAGATGATCTCTTCATATTGATCCAGGCTCTGAGCAAATAAATTCAAGTGCTTCTACTAGTCTGATGGCTAAATTTTTCCAATAAAAAGGGTGAGGAACAAGGAATAATCTGTTTGCTTTGGAGGGAGGCTAAGGATTTAAAGCTCATGTTCGAAACATTAGCTGCTGTCACTAACGTGCCCTGCTGACTAAAGGGTTTGTTTTCCCTGATTCCCACCCCCTATTTCCTCCAATCCTTCAATTAAAACTTAATCACCTGCCCGCTCACCCACTGCAGAAGTGATAGGGGGATTACAAGCCATCATACCACCTTCTCTGGTCTCACGTTTCTCTCTGACAACAGGAGAAGAGGTCAGTTTTAGTACTGCCCTGCACACCAAAGCAGCCCTTTGCTGCGGTCTCGTGGCTGAAGCGCTTGCCTTAGGCATACGTGCTGGGTGCTGGGTGCTGTGTTCGTGCTCATATCCCGTCTGTGGCTTTTTCATGGTGAGTCTAGTGAGCTGCACTGCCATCTCACCAGCAGAAATCAAGATCCAGCTATGGGTGCCTCCCTTCCTGTGCCTTCCTCTGACCCTAGTGTGCTGAGCTGGTTCTAGAGCTTATTTCCCTATGTGGAGTCAAGCTAGGATCATCCCTGGAGGTGTTCAGGGTCAGGCTGGATGCAGTGCTGAGTGACTGAGCTAGATGGCAGATGTTAGGGTGACTGGGTTGGGTTTACGTTGGACTGGATGATCCTGAAAGTCTTTCCCAGCCTCATCAGTACTGTGATAGTGTAATATCGAGGTGACTGTGCTGAGGATGGGCAGCACACCGCCTCAGAGCTCACAGGAGGTAACAGCTGGATGCCTTTGCATTCTTTCCCTCAGCTCTACAGAGCACAAGGACGTGTTTAAGCTTGCCACCAGAGCACTGGCTGCAGGGGAGCTATAAACGGAGTTTGTACATGGGTGTAATGATGGCAGCAAGACAAGAGATTAGATGAACACAGGCATCACGTGCCTCCCAAACCTCACCTGCCAGGAGATGTATTACATCCACTCAAAACAATTAGCTGGCCTAACGAGCAGGGAATATTCACCGGCGGTAGGTAGGAAGGGTGATTTGCTTGGCATTGAGACCCCTAGGCTATCAGAAGGGCAGAAGCCAGGGTTTTCCTGGAGTCTTTTATGGCCAGCTATTTGTTTTTCAGAATGATGCTGTTCTTCCTGGTGGCTGCCACGCTAAAAGGGCTGCTGTGACATACTCCTACAGGAAGAAAAATGGCTTTGGTTTCCCTGCTGTACTGAGTGAGATGGAATTCAGCAGCTGGGACCTACTTTGTGCAGAGCAACAGGACCTGGAGACATCATCGTGCTCCGCTGTACAGATGTATGGGGCATAAGCTGCCATCCCCAAACAGACTTCACCTCCTCAGCCTCCAAAAGGCAGCATAAAGGCTCCTGAAACAAGATCTTCACTTTGTACTGCTGTAAATGAAGAGAAGCATTTACCTACCAGGATGCTTTCTCCCAAGGTGCACCGTCTCTGGAGGTGTTCAGGGTCAGGCTGGATGAAGTGCTGAGTGGCTGAGCTAGATGGCAGATGTTAGGGTGACTGGGTTGGGTTTAGGTTGGACTGGATGATCTTTAAGGTCTTTTCCAGCCTCATCAGTACTGGGAGACTGTGACCATGAGAATTAGTTCAAGTCTTCAATAGTGTGGGGAAAATTCCCCTTGGGGATGGGAGATACAGGTGCTTCTGAGAGAGAAGTGTAAAGGGTGAACCGCTGGGGCTTTGAAGCCTTCAGAGTGGATCTGTGTTCCTTCAGCTCTCACCAATCCCACAGAACCCTCAACACAGCCCTAGTGAACTCTTGCTGTTCTCAGTGTATAGAGCTGCCACGTGCCCGTGTGACAACCAGGGACCAGAGCACAGGGCACAATAACAAAGCAGGGCACAGAGTCTGGAGCATCTGCAGTGTCTGGGAGACCACAGACACGCTGGCAGCGCTGTGGAGGGCTGGTGCCCACCACCCAGGCAATGGTCCTGGCTAGCTGTTAGCTATGTTGGGGAGGAGGGTGAGTCAGTGTTTACCTGAACTACACTTTTCTGAGTACAGCTGCTCTGTATCTTTGCAAAAAATACTGCTTGCCATCCCTTCATGCCAATCACAGGCTGTTCTCATCCCCATCCTTTTGGCATTCCCAAGGATTGACTAGAAAAACAGATGAAAAGTGTTTGCAGCCACTTTCTGTGCCTGATTGCCTTTCCTCATTGGAGCCTGGCTTCTTGAAGCCCATGGCATCGTGCCCGTTTCTGACTGTGAGGCTGAAAGAGTCTCAAAAGGAGAATAGCCCACAGCAGATAACAGTAACAGAACCCTTCTGCGAGGGGGTGGTAGCAGCAGGAAGGGGCAGAGTCAATGTCTAGAGTTTTCATTTAACACCAAAGGAAAGGTTTGCGTCTCCACCTAGCAGAGTTCTAAGAACGCAGCCTGTAAATCTCTGATCTGGTCATTTCCCAGCCCACAGTTTACTTAACTCATCAACTGATGAACTAGGATCCTTCGAAGACCTCCAGGCTGCTTGGTAAAGAGCTGCATAGATCTCACCTGCCCAAGAGCCCACTGCCACCTCCTTCAAGTAGTAGTGGTGACAACTTAGCGACTGCCTTTCCTATGAAGCTCTGCTTTGTAGGACACTCAAGCCACTACTACCCCGTAGCAGAGACCTTCTCAATAAAGGAGTAAAAAAGAACTCGTGGTTACATCCCTCTTCAAAACAGACGTGTGGCTTGTCCATGGTCACAGAGCCGGTCAATGAGGTAGCCATCCAGTCTCCTTTAGGCTCCCCATTGCCCACGGGAGAAGCTTGGCTAACAGATAAACAGTGGAGAAAGAAAACGTTTTGGCTAAGAGAAGATGTGAAGGTCTCTCTGCTCAGCTGGAGGGGTGTGCTCCTGCACAAGCGCATCCTGACAGGGGGAACCTTGGAGAAATAGATTTCCCAGGTAATAACAGGGACTGCAGCAGCTGCTGGTGACAGCTGGGGTAATTATAGAACCATTCGGGGTTGAAAGGGACCTTGAAAGATCATCTAGTTGCAGTAACACTGAACTATTTGAGGCCCTACGACCACGGAGGAGAGCATGACCATCCAACCCGCCAGGCTTCACCACACGAGACCCTTCGTTTGGGAACCGGAAAGTCCCCTGCGGTTTGGGAAAGGATTTTCCTAGGGTGTCAGCATTCCAGAGTTACAGACAGTGTTGTCCACAGACTGGATCCGTGCCACAGCATGCCTCAAAGGCTCAGTGTGAGACTCGTTTCTCCTGTAAAAAGTTACCCAAATATGGTACCCGTGTCTGGTGCCCAGCAGTCTTGAGTTTCTTTATCCTCAGTGACCCCCACCCTGACACCACTGGAAAATGGAGCTGCCTGTCCAATTATCCAACAGGTAATGCTTTGCAAGAGTTAACGAAGGAAGGACAGAACAGCCAGCACTCTCAGATTGAGTTCTAAGCATCTAAGAGTCTAAGAATCTTCCACCCATCCAGCAGTTGTGATGGATGGGAGATTCCAAAGCCTCTAAAGGCATGCGTGTCCTGTGCCAGGAAGAGCACAGCCGTATTTGAGACACATCTTTGGAGGCAATCATCTCCTTCGGGCACCTGAGTACGTGCTCCTGAAAGGGACACCTGCTACTCATACTCACAGGCGCCTCGCTGAGCCTTACAGCCTCAGCATCAGTTGTGATGCTGAATTGACTCTGGTGCTATCTTAACGCTGTTCTAGCAGTAGTTTCAGCTGAACTTTACAGACACACGTTTATCCATTTAAGAAAATCCACTGAAAACTCTTAAAAAAGGATCTTGGCTGCTGTTTGCGTTGGCAGAAAGCAAAGACACTCAAACAACGTATTTAAAACCCCACTTTAAAGGCTCAGTTTCTGAATGAGTGCCTCTGTCCCTCATCTTCTCCACATCACAGACACCAGCAGACAGAAAGTAGCTGTGCTCCTCCTACCTGCAGCATTCAGGACCTGCTGAAGTGTCTCAAGCTGCAACCTTGATGCCCAAGCATCCTGCAAGAGAGAAGGCAATGCCTTGATGCCCAAGCATCCTGCAAGAGAGAAGGCAATGCCTTGATGCCCAAGCATCCTGCAAGAGAAAAGGCAAATCCTTGATGCCCAAGCATCCTGCAAGAGAAAAGGCAAATCCTTGATGCCCAAGCATCCTGCAAGAGAGAAGGCAGTGGAAGCATGTACAAGGCAATGGCTTTATTTGTGAGGCTACAGCTGAACAACACCCACAGGGTAAAAGCAGATTGTAAAAGACAGGCTGTTTGTTGCCCCAGGTGGCATTCCTACAAAGACCTGTAAGCATCTGAGTCTTATTTTCTATAGACAATCCCCATCTTAAAAATAGTAGAATCTGGGGAGTAACAGAATACATCCACTGAAGAGATCTGCCTAGGTTTGGGTCAGGAGTTCAAACCACTGGAAAAACACCTTCTCCCTGGGAGGAAAAGGGAAACCCAGAGACCCCACTGATTTTGTTATAGAGGCTGGATGGTCCACTGTAGAGGCTTATTCAGCCCTTTAATTTGTACAGCCACACGTTACCACATATGTCCAATGTACCCCTCTGGTAAACTCTTCTTCCTGGCCTTTCAAGCGTAGGTTCTCACCTGCTTGTGTGTCTCTGAATGACACTCACAGGAAAACAGTCCTTGAAATGCCAAACAGATGTGAAAACGCATCTGAGGAGGAATGCATGGGTGGTACTCATCTGTCATCACCCCTTTCACCATTTCACCTCCTCCCCTTTCATCTGTGCCCACTTCTGCCAAGCGATGGAGACGGGAGCTAGGTGAAACAGAGGCACAGCCCTGTTTAACCTGGTCTCTGTTTCCCCACTGGTCTTAACCTGTCTGCGTGAAATTTGGCTCCACTTCACTGAACTTTTACTTTAAGGTGGAAGAGAGGTGCTCAGGTATTTCATGTGGGTTCCTACTGCAGAGCTGGTCTGCCTTAACAGAGAGCAGAAAGATGTGCAATCTCAGCAGCTGCTTGCACTGACACAGGAAAAGCATGGTAGCCACCCCCTCCACACCTGTAGCCAGCCTAAGAGGCTCTTACCTTTATTATCCTCTGCCCAGACTGGGTTTTCTCATTTCATTCTCTTTTTCCCAACCTGCTCTGGAAAAAAAGTTGAGCAGTTTTAAACGAGCAGTGTAGGGGCTACTTTTTGCCAGAGGAAAACAAAACCTGATGTTGTTTTCTGTGAGATTCTTTTACAACAACAATGTGCTGGATAAAACTCCACACAGCCCTTGCAGGGATCATCAGAACTCTGTTTCGTGGGAATATAAATGCAGGTGAGAGCTAATAAGCAGTACAGGACCAGACTCTCCAGAAAAAGACATTTAAAACTCACATTCCTTCCCAGAAAGTACAAGAAATCTGCAGTGGATCCCTAAGGATTAAAAATACACAGATACCATTGAAATGTCTCACTAGAAGTTAAAAATAAGACCGCTCTGAAAGCAGCAGAGTGACACCATCTTCAGTTTCTATTAAGAAGGGGCTTTTTTTTCCTCCTTCAATCATTTTTCTCCATGGGAAATTCCATCTCCTGTAGGTAATTGAATAATTACGTTAACCAACACTCTCCCACAATCTTCTTAAATCACAGGATTTTATGAAAATGCTTTGCAAGCCTCAGATTTCCACTGCTTTCAAATCAAATACCAATCCTTTCTACACTGTTATTCGGTGTGGCATGGCTCAGGGACGGCTTTCTTGTTGCTTGTATTGAGAAGAGAGGACACAGGATCATAGAACCTTTTATCTTGGAGGAGATCTTCGAGATCATCCAGTCCAATCATTAACCCTACAGTCACAGTATCACAGTCTCACAGTACTGATAAGGCTGGAAAAGACCCTCAAGGTCATCCAGTCCAACCCAAACCCAACCCAGTCACCCTAACATCTGCCATCTAGCTCATGCCACTCAGCACTGCATCCAGCCTGACCTTGAACACCTCCAGGGACGGCGACTCGACCCCCTCCGTGGGCAGCCCGTTCCAAACTCGGATCACTCTCTCAGTGAGAAACCTTCTCCTGATGTCAAGTCTAAACCTCCCCCCATGGATGGAGCTGAAGACTGTGACCCCTTGTCCTGTCCCAAGCCCACCGCTGACCCATGGCCCTAAGCTCCAGATCTCCATGACTTTTAAACACATCCAGGGATGGCAGGGATGTTCCGGTGCCTGACGTCCTTGTCAATAAAGATGTCTTTCCTAATGTCTAACCTAACCTTCACCTGATGCAACCTGGTTCCTCTGGTACTGTTGCTCGTTGCAACAGTACCTCCAGCGAGACACCTGTGGGAAGCCAGTGACTCCCAGCTCCTGTCTTCCCTTGAGGTCCGAATGGTGTGGAGCCAGGATCCCCAACATACATAGAGACAGGACACTGCCAATGAACTCTTTGGAAAGGCAGTGCTTGCCCCACTGCCTGGGATTATGCCCATTCCCATCCATTCTCTATGGGTGGGACAAGCACAGCTCATCTCTCTGCTGGCCACCCAGGAAAGCTTCTCCAGTAGTGCTTCCTTGTCGCTACAACCCATAATTACAAGGCAGAAAGCAAGGACTTTGATAAAAATCAACAAAGCAAATCGTTACCTAATAAGAATGGCCTGGACACCATCCTACTGTAGGGGAATTTGTGAAAGAAAGCAGCTTTACCTCAGGGAATCACACGTGACCTTTACCTTTCTCAAAAGAACAAAGGCTTTGGGCACTCTTTGGCTCTCAATTTGCCTGAAACGTGAGCCCTGTTGATAGAGATCTTTCAGTTCTTGTCCTCTGTTGACCTGGACTAAGAATTGTGAGAAGGCTTCAAATCAATCACTCTGCTGCTCGGAGTGAGTGCTCACCTGTTCAAAGGGTTGGGTTGGTTTATTTTTCAGCAAAACTTGCAAGGAAGCAGAAAGATAAAGTATTTTCAACCATCAATAAGGTCTTTCAAGCCACCAGTGTAAGACTGGGAAAGGTGGATGTCCACGGTTACACTCACAGGGACAAGAGTAATTAAAACCAGAATAAAACAAATGAAAAGGAAAAGACTCCAAGAAAAGGAACCGATGACTTGGTTGACTGCTTTGGAATGAGTGTGGCCAACAGGTGGCCACTGGGAAAAGCAAGGTGGGTCACTTTCCCAAGCATGGAAACACCTCTATAACACGTCTGCCATGGAGAAGCATTACCAGAGCTGCTCTCCAAACAAGTGACTACACAGGCTGTTTTCAAGTCAAAGGGGTTTGGCCTGTGTGCAGTAGAAAGGGCTCTGTAGGGATGGGCATCCCCGTGCAGTGGGGCTCCCTCCTCAGCTGGGACTTCGCAGCTTCCAGGGCACACGGGGTTTGTTTCTGTGGTAGAAAACCTTTAGAAACTGAGAGAGTCAGGATGGAAGTGGGGGAGAAGGTGTAAAGGCAGGGGTCTAGAAGGGACCATTCTGCCAGAGCACATGCAGAGGGCTGGAAATGGGATGGGAATGATAAAAACTCCAAGATGCAAATGGTACAGCATCACGATGTGAAACAAAGAGGATCACCAGACTGCCTCATCAGGGGCCAGCACCCAGCCTGGCGGCACTCAGAGAAGCACCCTGGTCCTACAACACAGCACTGGCACTCGGGGTCACCAGCTGTGTTTGGATGCAGGCACTGAAACCTCTCATTTGACTAAGGCTGTGCAGATCCAGATGTCACCTCCAAACACCAGGGCAGAGTCAGACATGGCCAGAATCCAGAGTGGGAAAGAGCTTGCAATACAGATGGAAGTGGAAGGCTCCATTCAGGTGACAGCTTTTAACTGAAAACATTGCAGATCTGTGCAGAATGGGGGTTTTTCACTTTTTCACTGATATTTGTCTGCAATTTTGAACTGGGAATTTTTTCCAGGCTCAGCTGGTGCAAGAAGAGAAGCCAGATCTTCCTACCCTTAGTCATTTTTATGGGGGCACTTCTTGTCTGCTGCCTTCCAAAGGGATTCTTCAGCCAGGAAAGACCTGAAGAGCAAAGAAGAGGGAGGACTTGTTCAGCCATTCTGGGTCAGGTGAGCACACCCAAGCACCAAACATCACAGCTTCTGGTGTCCTCATGCTTTCTTCTGAGCTCCAACACAGAATTCAGAGCCTGAGGGACTTGCTTAACCTCCAAACACACCGAAGCAGTCCTTCTGCAAATGCAAACGACATGCAAATGCGCTCCCCTCAGCCATCCCACAGGGTAACACCACCTGTGAGGACACAGGAACCAGGGAAAGCCCTTGGAAAGGAAAGTGATGCTGTTCAGAAGAGCTCCAAACCAGACATCACGCAACACAGGGGATGGTCATTTGATTTGGCATTTGAAAACGAAGCAAGTGTTCTAACGACGCCTAAGGCAACGAGAAGGATGCAGGTTACAGGAGGCTGTTGGCGTGGAAGGTTCTGGAGCCACAGACTGCACTGGCAGGTTGCCTGCAGGAGCTCTCTGAATGTATGCTCTTCTTTGTAGTCATGATTTGAACACGAGCCACCGATCAGACCAAGATGCTGTTAAAGACACCTAGAAGCCACGGTGAAACACTGTGAGAGCCGTAAGGAGCTCCGCTGAGTTAGGGGCTGGGGCAGAGACCTGGCCCTTACCTGCTGCTCATCGGTTCACGCACCAGTGTTGAACTGCCTGGCTCCTTTGAGACCACCCCCTTCTCACAAAGGCAGAAGACCTGAATAAATATTGGGATGTTATTGGGATGTAATTAGCTGGCTCACCAGTTTGGAATGTTTAAACGTCCAAAGAGGAGCCCATCTTGGGAAACCCCAGTCTTCTCTCTACAATTTAATCATGATCTGGAATGCAATTAAATAAATGAGCCAGAAGCACTGATTTCAGAGCCAATGCATCTGCTTCTCCCTGGCTCCTGCAGCAGCAGACTGAAGCAGGGCCAGCCCTGGGCACCTAGGATTGTGCACCCCAGAGACAGCACGCCTGAGCCTAGCAACAGACTCCCAGGAGAAGCCATGCTGGAGGGCAGAAGGGGGATTAAGTACCAGCTGTAGGGAGCAGTACTCATTCTCTGCCCACCAGAGGAGTGGAACTGCAGCACTTCCAGCACCAGACTGGCAGATCCTCAGCAGTACTCTGCCTGCTGGTTCCCAACCAGCTCACTGGTTGAAGCACTTCCTTCGCTTCACGTGTGCTGGGCAGCATGCTGGAATTCATGGGGACAGCATGTGCTCTCACAAACAGCCCAGTGTCAGACAGAGCTCACAGACCTGTGAGCATGAGCAGTAGTTGTGAATAAACTTCCCAGTCCCAGTCCACGCTTTGCTGTGATTTGTTTTCCCCATCTGGAAGCATCCTGCACCATCCTCCACACCGTGAGGTGCTGGGAGGGAAAGAAGATTGCTTTTGAAACAGCTAATGATGATGAAACCGAGCCAGGAACCCGGTGGGGTCAGAGTCTGCTGCCAGGCAGGCTGTTTCTAGAGGAACCAAGGCAGAAGCTATAAATGTCAGGAATTTGTCTCCCAAATGCAGAATCTTCTGTCATAAAAGCTTGCCAATCTGATTGGAAGAGGTGGGTTAGGTGAGAGATTGCTTACTGAATCAAAATGACTTACTCTGCATGTTACGGACACTCTCAGCCAGCCAAGGGAGCAACAAGCAGCTTGGAAAGGGATTCGGGACAGGACGACAACAAAAGCTCCACTGCTGACTGCACAGGATGAGCTGCAAAGGGGATTACTAGGGCCTGGCCAGTACAGCTAGCTGTGCCCCCACACCTCTCAGTCAACTCACAGCTGTGTGCACAGCATCACCTCCTCAGGCAGCAGAGCAGCTGGAGCCAGGACTGCTGATCACACGGATTTTGCAGCTCACAGGCGACTGCTGCAAGAAGTCACAGCTTCTGGTGGGGGAAGATGCTTTTTTTCCCCCCCTTCCTTACTGCTCTACAACAGCTTCACTTAGTGAGCCTGTGTTTAATAAAGGTCTAGCAACAGCCAAGTTTCAATCCAGCCTAAAGGAACACAGACACACAGAGTTTTCTGAACGCCTGCCTCTCTCTCAAGCTTGTTTGGATGATGCTGAAAGCCCTCCGTGTAGACTCAGTCCTGTGCTTGCTTTCCTCACCCCCACTCTCACTGCAGACTCAACCTGGAGGAAAGAAGGAACCTTGCTCCCTACCCCATCCCTTTGCAGCACCACGGCAGCTCCTTACACCATCACCAGTACAGAAAACCATCCGTACATCCCATCAGCTCTCTCAGTCCCGTCCACAGCTGGAGCTGCAGGTGATTAGGGTTCATCAGGACCTCTGAGCTCTTCTTTAGTCTGCGAACAGAGGCAGAGTCCCAGCAGGCAGCAGCCCTGTGCAGCCACTATCCAGCTTGTGATGCTCTTACACCCCAGGCACAACTCTAGGCTGGGAGTGGAGGTCTTGGAGAGTACTCAGGTGGAAAGAGACTTGGGGGGACTGGTGGGCANCCAGAGAAGGGCAACTGGAATGGTCAAGGGGCTGGAAGGTCAGCCCTGCGAGGAGAGGCTGATGGAGCTGGGGCTGTTCAGCCTGGAGAAGAGGAGGCTCAGGGGGGACCTTATCGCTGTCTCTAACTCCCTAAAAGGGGGTTGGAGTCAGGCAGGGGTCGGTCTGTTCTCCCTGGACACTGCAGACAGGACAAGGGGTCACAGTCTTCAGCTCCATCGGGGGAGGTTTAGACTTGACCTTAGGACAAGGTTTCTCACTGAGAGAGTGATCCGGGTTTGGAACGGGCTGCCCACGGAGGGGGTCGAGTCGCCGTCCCTGGAGGTGTTCAAGGTCAGGCTGGATGCAGTGCTGAGTGGCTGAGCTAGATGGCAGATGTTAGGGTGACTGGGTTGGTTTTAGGTTGGACTGGATGATCTTGAAGGTCTTTTCCAGCCTCATCAGTACTGTGAGACTGTGATGCTGTGATACCCTCTTCTCTCATAACCTTCAAGAGGCAACTCCAGTCTCTTTCTCATAAATCTGCCAGACTTGTACGGTTGCTTCTAGTGGATGGGAGAGCTGGTCCTGTGACAGAGTACACCTTTCCATACATTTTTAAGTCCAGAAGGAAATGTTTGTCCAAAGTCTAACATGGCTGGAGAGCACCATCCTCTGTGGTAGGGCAAGCCCATCCTTCTGCTGAGCAACGTTGTACTTCAGGGAGACACCTGGTCTTCATTAAAGACTGCATGAGACAGAGAACCCTGTGCAGCCTCTCGTAATTTATTTCAATAGTTAATTGCTTTCACTGTGAAAAAATCTGCACCTTATTTCCACAGTCAATTGTCCTGGCTGCAGCTTGCAGTTCCCTAGAGTCGCTTGTACTGCACCTCCAAGACGAGCCCTGCAGCATCCAGCTTTCTCCCTCGTCACCTTTAAAGGTGTGCTTTACCACAGCACAGCCGCGTGTGCTGAGCCACCTAGAAAAAAAGCAGACCCAGGCTGGAAGACTACTCCAGCTTGGTGTCTGGCAGTAGCCAGCCACAGCTATTCGCCTCCCCAGGGAGGCAAAGTGACCCTTCACGTGAGACACCTCCCCAGCTTCACTCCTCAGGGGTTCAGAGACACTAACCTGGAGGCTGTGGCGAGGTTTGTCAGCTCAGGCAGAGGGTCACACGCTTTGTGTTTGCTTGGCTTCCAGCCTGCTTGGGCATGAGCAGACTGGGCTCACATTTCCTTAGGGATGTGTTGGTACCTGAGCGTAACAGATGAGCCCTCAGGGCAGGTTTTCCAGCTATTGCTTCACCCACCATTGTTATCCATCATAAAACTTGGTCTGCCACTCCTCACCAAGAGTTCCCAGTCCCCTTCCCCTAAGGTCTACCTGCACAGAGCGTGACCAGGACCACGGCTTGGTACCTCTCCAGTCACACTTGCACTAAATTAAGCGCAGGGAAAGGCACTTGGCTGTGTTTGGGCCGTCTTCTGGACCCGTGGCTCAGCGTCTCTGGCTCAGTTTACAGCACCACCATAAACTGACAGTATCTGGTTTCCATTTGTGGCAGTTTATACAGCTCCTCTGGCTAGTGTTCGCAGCGTTTCCAGCAATGCATAGAGCCAAACGCAAATGCTCAGAGCAGATTATTGTCCTTTTCCCTGACAAACATCACATGCTTCTCCTCTTTGTTTACTGCTTATGTCTCAGTGCATCAGCCTCAGGCCAGGACTCATTCTGCACTCGATGCTGTGCAGATACAGGGAGAGAAAGACCCTGCCTCACCAGGTTGTGGCAGCAAACACAAGGGATAGCAGATGTCCTCTGGGACACCTCTCAGAATGAAATGTTGCTTCCTCTCACGCATGAAGGTCCAGGGCACTGCAAACCTCAGTTTCAGAGACACTGACTGACTGGTAAAACCGTGGCCTTGTGAGTCTGGCCAAATCTGAAACACATCTAGGGCTAGTAACGGCGTAGGTAGCAAGCCCTGCTGCCAACCGCCAGCTCACGGGGTGCGTGTGAGGGTGATGGGAGAAGAGGGCTTTGTTGACACTGACAACAACCCAGTCCAGGGGTTATAAGACAGGTTATAAGGCTTCTTTATTTCCAGCTGGGAAACCTGCTGAGCACCTCCCAGCTAAAGTCAGGTCAGGAAACCGCTGGCACCCAGCCCACAGCTCGTGTAACCCGGTGAGGATTGCTGGCAGACCACTTCCACAGTGGGAAGCGGGCTTCAGGTCAACACCTGATTTCATGCTGATAGTCCAGTGCCAAGACTGAAGCACTGCAAATAGCTAGAGGGCACATAACTGCTCACCATATGCCACTGACAACATCAAGAACATAGCTGGAGCATAATGGTATACGGGAGGCAAACCAGTTCTTACTGTGACATTGCTGGACTCCACTTACTTGTGACCATCTGCTCTTAATAAAGCAAGCAGCACAGAAGACAGTGGGCCATGATACAAGCTCCCAGGATTGCTGATAGGAAGGTCTGAGCTCTCCACAAGCATTCTTGTGGTCCAAGTTTTAGGTGCAGAGAGCAACTGAGTGAGGAGAACAGCATCAGCACGGCTGCCCATCTCTCAGCACAGCTTCCCTCCGATAGATTCACCAGTCTGATAAGTAGGTCACAAAGAAGTGAAGGATCATCTTCCCAGTGGCCTCTCACAGTCACCCTTCTGCAAGGGTACACCCAAGCACCGCTGCCCTTGTATTGCATCTGTCACAAACCCAAAGAACCATCACAGCTCAGGCTAAAGAGAGAGAACCCCTCTGCACCGATTTGGACTGAGCATCCTCTAAGCTCTGGGATGCTCAGAGCAGCCCTTCAGGTAGCTTCCTTAGCTACGTGTGTTCCCTTTCATTCAGAGAAACAAGGGGAGGGGGAAGGAAAGGAAAAGCCAAACATAAAGCAAGAGCTACACAAACCAGAAGGCTGCCAATCCATCCTCACAGCTGTGGCCCTCACCCTGCCTGAGATGCCTCCAGCCTAGATCACAGGACATTGGGCTCTGGTAGGGACTGCAGCAGATTTTTCAGTGCTCAGATATCACCTGGGTATCAGACATTTCTCAGGACCTTTCATGACTGTGCCCCTGCCTTCAGCACCCTCAGCTAGCAGCAGTACTGATGCTGTGGGGCACCAGAAGGTACCTCTACATCAGCCTCCTCCAAACAGCTGCAGGCTGCTTCCCATGCAGCCAAGCTGATTCCCAAGGGATCACTGTAGAGCCCGTGGGCTGCGGTTACACTTTGCTTCTCTGTGGTCTAACACCATCCACAGATGGCACCAAAGGGCTAGTGGCTGAATAAGAAAGAAGCCCCCATGCACACCTCTGGTAACCCTGCAGTGGCCATGGGCTAGGGTCCAACCTGCCCCCTTCAGCAGCAGGTTCCTGAGAGCACAGCCTAGTTCCCCTCTGGTTTCTCTTACCCCCCACCCCTTGCTCATGTAAATGGGGACACAGCTGGCCCTGACTCCCACTGCAGACATCACCACAAGTCCCCACTTCCCACCAGGGCCAGAATCCTCCCCAGCTTCCCAGCAAAATAGCTGAAATTCCTACACAGGACAGGACTGAGCCAGACACCAGTGCGTGACCCTACAAATAAACAGCCTTCCCCCCGTGTTCTTTGGCCCTTCCAATACTTCAGTCAGCACAGGAAACTTCTGGTGGAGGCACAAGTTTAGCAGGGAAGCCCCCCATTACCCCCAACCCCCAGGAAGGCAATGGCAAGGCTGTGCACATCCACTCCTCATCCCTACCGCTTTCTCTCTAAGATCTGGCAGAGATCAAATCCTACCAAGGCTGGGTCTAACTTTCTGATCTCCCAGTCTGAGCTGCCTTTCTGGAGGTTTGCCCGACTCTGGGAGACAGAAGAAAGAACAGGAGAACTAAATGCTGATGTACACAGCAATTTTGGGTTGAATAGCTTGGGTTTCTCCCCAAACACCTGGTGCAGTTGTTATAAATTGCCTAACAAGAAGCATTTAGCGTGTTTACATTCTGCAGACAGATTCTTCTCTGTATTTTCCTTCATGCCTCTCAACTGCAGCTCCGTCCAAAACGTTTTTCACCTGTGCTTGGGGAGCCATCGCTCGTATCCCAGAGCCACGTCTTCCAAAGAGACAGCATCACCTCCTGTCATCTGAGCCGAGGTCCAAGGCTAAACTGCTGCCATTCGTTTCCTGGGGTGGGATGAAATGAATCCTCCTCAGCCCAGACCTCTAGTCCAAGCCCCATTTGCAGCTCCATCTCATTTGTTTCAGCAGAGGAAGGGTTTCCTCCTTATCCCTGGGGCATCTGGCCCCAAAAGCAGCTCAAGCCCTTCGGGGGACTGCATCCCTCCAATGCTCACAGGAACAACGTGCCCTTGCAAAATCCTTGGCCTAGGGAAGCAGCCTGGTGCACGAAGTGGGCTCACCCTGCCTGCTTGCTGCTCCTGTGCTAGAAACAGACCAGGGACGGCCTCAGGGGAGGTCACAGCCCCCCCAGCCTCCAGTGAGCAGTGGCTGAGCAGGAGCCCAGTGCCCAGGCAGCAGAGCAGTGCTGACATCTGCAACTGAGCAGGGGGCCAGCCCTACAGGGTGCAGCGAGGGGCCGCTGGACGGGCAAAGGCACATCTGTGATCTATTCCTTGTGCTAACAAGGATTCCCTGTGTGAAGTCTTTCAACTTCTGATTGCTGTTCTTGAAGATGAGGCTAATGACAGTCCTAGGATCTCCTATAAAGAGGAGGGGAAACTCCATGAACGCTTGCAGAATCCTTCAGAAAACAGTGTGAGGATGAGCACAGGTGATCTTAGTGATGAGCTGTGCATTAACCTACAGCCTGAGAAGTCAGAAGCCTTAGAGACAGAAGTAGCTGTGTTGGAAACACTCCTGTTTTGCCCACCCGGCCTGCAGTGGGGTCACTTAGGACTGGGAATAATCTTTGGGGAGTCATTGAACTCTGACCTAAGCTAGAATAATAGGATGTGTTTATGTCTGACAATGGGGGAGCTCTGCAGAAACCTCCAGCGAGCTCCATGTGCTCCACTGTTTTTATGGTCTTCCCAAGAAGGGAATTTCAAGGGATCCTATGTGCCTTAAGAGTAAATTATGACATGCATTAAGGACCACCCGCATCAATCGGACGGTCACCCCAGCCCAGAGCGTTCATGGTGAATTGAGAACGAATTCCACAGCCTCCCTGGTTTGTGCTTCCATAGAATAATATATTCTCCGGTCAGCAGAGCTGTCTGCTTCGCACACAATGGTTCCTTTCTCCTCTCTGCCCGTACCTGTCAATTGCTCCCTGCTTCTGCTGTAATTTATGCTTCACTTCAGGACTGGACGAAAAGCCTGTTCCCAGCCATGGCCAGTGCAGCATCGTGGCACCAGAAAGGCACAAAGAAGCTGCAGATGCACTCTGTTCCTGTGCAATCCGGGTTCCAGACCTAAATGCCTGCGCCCACGGGTGTATTTTATAGCTTGCTTTGAATAGTTCCCCCTGAGTATTTGGAAGGAAGAGAGTAGAAGCTTTTAGAGGTCAAAAGACTTGCCCAAACCGATCCACACCCCAAAGAATAGGTGCAAATAGACACATGGGTCAAGGCAGCCTGTAAACCCCCAAACCCTCTCTCTAGCATCTTTTCAAACATATGGGTGTCTCTGGAACCAGCAGCTTAGAACTGCCCACAGAGACCCAAACTAACCTGAAAGAACTAGATTTAACACCCCAAAGCTGTGACTACCTTACTGGTAGATAGTGTGGCCTTACTCAGGCCAGAGACAGCCTTTCTTCCTCCAGACTACAGTCACTGTGTCTTCCCTGAAGGAGTCTCACTAGATCCAGCTGAAGTTTTCATCCCATTCAGTTTACTTCTACTTCAGCACATGCAGCATGCCCTTGCTTTGCAGTTCTTCCTCTCCCATCACAGCTCTCAGAATCTTTCCACCCTCTCTAGAACAACCACTGATTTATTTTTCCCACTGATTTATTCACTGCACTGACTCCATTTGAAACTCTTTTCTTCTCAGGATTAATAATTGCAATTACTTTTCAAAATAGAAAGGTTTCCTTTATCAGGCACTGACAACCACTGAGCCTGCACGCAACCCCTCTGCAGGCTGATTTATGTCTTTCTAAATCTTCCCTCTGCTTCTTCATTACCCATCCACACAGTTAGAAGCACAGACTGCTTCCCTGCTGAAGAAATCCAGGTAGGTCTGTTGCTCTGCCTTAAATAGCTTCTCCCAGGGGATAGTTCTCAGCCCTCAGAGCCCTGCAGTTGCTCTAGTGCATCTCATGCTCTCTATTTTCCTTTCCCAGTGTGCAAATCCAGAAGAGAACTTCAAAGTGCTGGGTCTTCCTCTGGAGAAGGGTTTAACGAAAGCTGGGGCTGCTGTCTCGTTACTGGGCTGCATTTCTCAGCTCAGCACCCTGCATGGTTTTCATGCCTTGTTGCAGGCAGCAAGTAGTGGTGGAAAATGCCAGGGAACTTCCTGCTCCTGTGGGGAATTCCTGCTAGTTTAGATCCCAAGCACTGGGGTCTCAGAGCCGCTGAGGCTAGAGATAAAAGAGTAGAGAGGAACTCAGGATTTGGGAGTGCCAGGAACGTACTGAGGACTGAGAACTACCCCCACTGACAACCTGGTGTACAAAAACGACCCAAACCTGTCGTGTTTAGAAACTCCTCAAGAAGCAATTCTCCTTCAGCTCCCCCAGAACACATGGACTCTGGGATGCCAGCACTCTGCTTGAGTCCATTACTCCAAGGAAGAAATGTCATGGACAACAGTGAAGTGCTGAGTGGCATGAGCTAGATGGCAGATATTAGGGTGACTGGGTTGGTTTTAGGCTGGACTGGATGATCCTGAAGGTCTTCTCCAGCCTCATCAGTACTGTGACCTCTAACACTGCCTGACCGTGCGCCCGGTCCCACCAGCCAACCAATCGACCTGCAAAGTTTCAGCTCGCAGCGACCTTTCTCAAACAGCACAGAGCACTCAGCAGAGCTGTTACCCAACGCTGGATTTGGCACGACTGCCTCTTAAAAACCAGCCTGTAAATTTCATTTTCACCTCTCCCTTCTTGTATCCTCTGCTGGTTCCCATCACTGTCTTGCTCTTACCCTCTGCCGAGCTCCCTCCTCTTTTTTTCCACGCATATAATTCACTTAACATCAGATGACCCATTTTCTGCTCTATGTGTTTTCAGGGCTTTGACAGTATAAACACATCTTGTCGCTAGGTTGTATTTACTGCCAATTCGTTTTACAGTCTGACCGTGGAAATAAGCACTTTGATTTCTTTTCTTCTCTCCCCCAAGTTAAAATGCCTTGGGTTTTATATAGCAAATATTTTCTGTTGACTGCCTTCCGAGCTGCCAGCCATCTGCCTATTATTAGCATCAGACCCTGACAATGGGAATATTCTGCTTATTAAATCACCAGTGAGCAAGGCGGTTTGGTTTTATCACTAAGGGAAAAAAAAGAGAGGGGTTTCATGTCTCGAATGGTTCTCAGGAGATGCGTGCTACCTTTTAAAGCCAAAACTAATAGGGTCCTCAGAAATCATCTTGGTTTATGTTTCCAGCTTCAAAACCAGAGGAATGCTGTCCTGGAAAGGACTTTCTGGATTACCAAGCACCACACAGTACAGTTCAGAGAGGCTAGGCTCATGTTTAGTGTCTTCATGAGGATCTGCAGCAGATGGCTGCAGTAATGTAAGACCCCAAACTTTGAGGGACCAGCCTGTCATCCGCAGGGATTTGCAGATGCTCCATGAGACTGAATGGTAGGGCCACTACTTCAAGTATCTAAATAGATGGTCAGGGTTTAAAAACAGACACCAGACCTCTCGGATCTGACACGGAGGGGTCTCACCCCCAGAGCAAACTGTCACTGGCATTCTCCCTGCCCTCGTGACTTCAGACAGAGGTGCCACATTCATGCTCTTGGCAAGGCAGTGGATGCAGGAGCATTCCTTCTGCAGCAGAAGCTCCAGGGCAGCTAGACTCCCTTTCAGAAAGGCAGTGTCCCTCCAGCTACGTCCTAGAACTCACTCCATAAAACCAGCAGCAGCCTTTGGCAGTCAGCGGAGCTGGTATCTAGGAAGGACTGCTTAAGCACCTACAAGAATCTGTATCAGCAAGAGATCTCTGCTCAGAGTCAAGTCAAACTCCTGCAGGCAGACTGCAAACCAGCAAGGGCAATTATTACAGAGCATTAATTTCTGTGAATGTACTGGCCTCAGCTCAGTCAAATCAACGCTGATTTCACTCTGCCTCTGCTAGCCAGCCAACCCACCTGCCATGACTTTGCCTTTAGCATCTTCATTGTGACAATAGGGCCCTGTTAGGGTAACAGCAACCTTCAGGGTGAGCTCAGAGCAGCACGAAAAGGATTGATGGCCTCCTCTTTTTGAGGATGGCCAATAGGTGAAGAAAGAAACCAGCCCTGCAGACTAACAGCAATTTGCTCCTCTTGAATCCAGTTGCTGTTCGGAGGAGTAAACCTACTCCCCAGTTATTAATAGCAGCACAGCTTCATAATAATAAAAGAAGACATCTGGATGAAATCAGATGAGGGGAGCTGAACTACATGTGCACAGGGAGCCCAGGCATGTCCCAGGCTCGCTCGTACTCTGGTACAGAAAAGTCAAGACTATTTCATTGAGAGGGGAGGAGGAAGCCAGCCAGAAAGCACTCGAGACCTGGAGCTCTGCTACTTTTAAACTAAACATTAGTACATTTCTGCTTATCTCCTTACCTCTGCAAAGGCAGCTTTTGCTGACTAGCCAAATGTTAATGGAACAAGCCCACAGGGAAGGCAGCCAAGCCAAGTGTTCCTGCCCAGAACGAGCTTTTCTCCTTGATTGCTCCCTTTTTTTTTCGTTTGTTCAGTGTTTCCCAGCCTGTCTCTTTCTCCTTATTGTACACAGAGATCATCCTGACACTCTCCTAATTCATCTTGACTTGTACAACAGGCTCCCCCAGCCTTACGGCCCTCCAAATGCATGCGGTTTGCTGCTTTCAGGCAGGGAGATAACCGTGTCTTCTCACATACAAATCCCAGTATGGATGTTCCTTGGCTCTGCTCTTGAAGGAGGAGGATGAGCCAAGATGGACTAACTCAGCCTCGGGCAGCATGAACTTTCTCAGCTGTATCAGGATACCCTTGGACACAGGAGTGACAAAGGTGGCACCACCCTGCACTCTATTCTCGCCACTTATCAAAGGCTGGGGGAGCTGGGTCTCCTGAGCTTGCAGAAGCTGAGGGGGGACCTCATTCCTGTCTCTAAATCTGTGAGGGGTGGGTGTCAGGAGGATGGAGCCAGGCTCTGCTCAAGATCGTCCAGTGATAGGACAAGGGGCACTGGGTGCCAGCTGGAACAGAGGAGGTTCCCTATCAATCTCAGAAGGACCTTCTTCCCAGGGAGGGTCCCGGAGCACTGGACCAGGCTGCCCAGGGGGGCTGTGGAGTCTCCTTCTCTGCAGACGTTCCAGCCCCGCCTGGCTGTGTTCCTGTGCCACTGGGTCTGGGTGATCCTGCTGTGGCAGGGGGACTGGCCTGGAGGATCTTTCCAGGTCCCTTCCAACCCCTAAGGATTCTATGAAGTCCAGTAGATGGACCAAACAGCTCTGATGCTTGGGAAGGCAAAGGCAGGCAAGATTGCAGCCAAATTCATCACACCAGATCACTTGCACAGAGATAGAACTGAGGGTAGTTGTGACCAGCAAAGCAGCCAGGGCAAGTGTTTCCAGCTGCACCAGCAGAAGACATGGGAGAAACTGGGAAGTGTTTTTGCTTTAACAGATCTTCAGCCTGACAGGTGCCCCACCTATAATAGAGACTAAAGGGGCTCCTGCTGGGACAGGCAATGGGCTGGGTCACTTGTCACTCAGCCTGGCTGAGGCAGCTCTACCTTCCTTAGGCTGACAAGTGAGAATGCCTGCAGAGGATGATCTGGAGCACTCACCTTCTCTGTTAAAAAGCATGCAAGTCACGATCCACTGTAGCAGAGAGAAGGAACTGAAACTGTGGAGGTGAGGATCCCCTGGCAGGAGAAGCCTGTCTGCGTTCCAGAGGCTATTTACATTTTTTAATGCAGTGATGACTGCTACCAAATGCAGAGTCTGATGTCCAGCTGCCAAATGAGAGTGTATTCCAAGACTCCCGAGCTGCCTTACTAACTGTGAATCAGTTTTATCCACGGTGTGTCAATCCAAAACCTCTGTGAACCAAGGAAGAACATCCCATTCAACTTTCTCCCTCCCTCTGGAACAAAGAAGTTCTCGAGGTCCACAGGCTGGAGGGGAAAAAAAGAGCCATTGGAAGGAGAATGATCTGAAAGTGGTCTGAGTGTGGTCCTGGGATACGAGGGAAAGTCTCCACAAGGACCCTGGGAGCAGGGAAATAGAGTGGAGATCATTCCATGCGTGCTCCTGCAATCCCTCAGGGCAATGCCATGCAGAGGGCTGCTGCTCTGCAGGGATTCTGAGAGTCTGGCCCCCACACAAGCCATGTCGGTGTGGTTTTTAAAGTATTCACACAAATTATAAAGAGAAAACACTCCCCACACCTTATCAGTGCAGAAATCCCCTGACATTTATTGGCTTCACCGGAGGGAAGCACATGTCAGTGATTCTGGGGAAAGGCCAGCTGGGACCACTGAGTGATCCAAAGCAGGCAGGCAGGAACTGATGCAATCAGCCTCGCACCCCATAGAACTGAGCAGAGGGATCATCTCTGCTCCCCCAGAGCCTCATCCCACACAACTGTATCCTACTCCAAGAGTGATTTTCCTGGGGAAACGCTGGAAGTGCCTTTGGTTTAGTTGGGATGGCACTGATCCTGCCCATGACATCTCTCAGGGGGCTGTGTTTGTGGTGGGGAGCTGAGAGCTAACACACCAGTGTTCTGGCTGCCGTTGAGCAGAGCTCACCCAGCACCGAGGCTGTGGGGAGGTTTTTTGGGCTTGGTCCTAACTTTCTCCCCAGCAGTAGCCTGGGGGAGTGGGCCAGGATGGCTAAGCTGAATGGATCAGAGGGATACTCCATGCCATACGATATCAGCCCAGATATAACAGTAAGGGGAAAGCAGTGTGTGGTGGGGGGAAGAGAGCATTTTGTCCTCCAGACAGAGCACCTGCTAAGCACATCAGGGCCCTGCTTCCTGGAGCATCATCTGCTGAGGGGAAGTAGAGAGTAATCTTTGTTGTTTGCCTTTGCTTCCACACACAACTCTTACTTCTGCTTCCTTAAACTCTTGTTATCTTGGCTCACTAGCTTCTCCTAATATTTTTCTCTCCCCTGTCCATCCAAAAGGCAGGTAGTGAACTGACCAGCTTTGGGGAGCACCTGCCCCCAGCCAGAGCCAAACCACCACATCCCATCAGCTCGATAGAAAATTAGGGGTCACTGTAATGATTCAAAGGCCCTGGCACAGGCTGGAAACCCTGTATGTCAGAGATGTAGCAGGAGACAGGGTCCCTTCTCCCTCAGAGAGAAGCAGGAGTATGTGGCTAGACACTGACAACAAGTAAAGAATCAGGTAAGCAAATAAAGATCTAACATCGCAGCACAGCCCTTCCCCAGAGGTGAGAGAGGAAAACCCCTTTTCCTTTGCAACACCAGAGGAGTGACTGTGTCCTTCCTCCTGGAAAGCACATTTGGGAACCCCAGAACTGCAGAAAGGGAATAAGGGAGGAGAGCAGCACATGAGCCCTCCGACAGCACATAGCTCTCCCACGTTTACTCTGCCTTTAGCACGCTGCTCCCTCCTCCAGCCTCTGAAACGCAGTCACTTTTGTATCCCATCACAGCTAGTTACCCACCCTGGGTGCTAAAAATCACTTCCAAGTCTCCCCAGTGCTAAAAATCACTGCCAAGTCTCCCCAGTCATATGGCTGTGCAGGCAGGAAACCACCTCTGCTCCAGAGCAGCTGGGGATAAACACTGGGGCTACACTGGGGCTTCATGGTGTCCCAGGAATCACCCCCACTGGCCAGCCCTGTCAGCCTTAGCTGCCAACACATGGAGGAAGCTGGAACATCAGAGCTTGGTGCCAGCAAGCTGGGCTTCCTCAGCTTTCTTATGCAGACCCTAAATACAGAGCCAGGGCAAAGAGCAAAGGGTCCCCAGAGAGGAGAGCACTGGGGATGCTGCGTTCTTTAACCCCACACTGACTCCCAGCTCAGAGGACTTTCTCCGAAACCTCCACAGCTAGTGGGAGGGTGAAGCCTTCAGAAAAGACATCCTCTCTCAGATGTCCAGAGAGCTGAGTGTTCTCCATGTGATCTGATCACCCTGTGAGGGGAGAGCTATAGGCTGGCTCCAGCGCAGATGGACTTGCAGCGCAGCAGACAGGAGGTGATTACAGCTTGCTTCAGCAGTTACCTGGGGACTAACGCCCATGCACAGATGAGTGAGACTATGAAATGTGATTTACTGACAGCTGGACAGGCGGGACCATCACTGGAATTCAGGTTGGAGCAGAATCCATCAGCATGCTGTCAGGGAAACACACGGCAGGAATGGAGTCTGCTGCACACGGAGTTTACAGAGCCTGGTGGAGCAACAAGTGATCTGTGAGGATGAGAGCAAGGAAATCCTTCTTCCTTCACTTGACAACATCATCTAGCTGCTTGCTCACTATTTTTGTGAACTCCACTCTCATCTGTTAAATAAATTCAAGCCTAAGGAGCAGCGTTGTTAGTGTGGAACCGAATGAAAATAAGAAGTGAAATGAGGGAGAGGATGGATTTCAGAGAACTGGAGTTTTCCTGGGACAGATACTCCCTGTGAACTTTCAGTGGGCAAGAGAAGCAAAGCCTGTCAGGCTGCAGAACTGGATGCAATTCTTCTGCCAGACCCCAGGTCCTTGCAGCCTTTGCGGGAACTCGTTCTCAAATACAGAATAAATCTTCTCCCTAAACAGATATAACATGGAAAACTGATCTCCCCGTGGGCCTGTAAAATCAATACATCTCTACTACAAATGGGACTGGAAAAGTAAGGAGAACTCTGTGGAAACAGCATTAAGATGTAGTACTCATGCATTTTTTACCAGATGCCTCTGGTGAGCAACTGCAACTCACAGCTGAATGAAAGCCAGCGGGTTTAATACTTCCAGCGTGAAAGGACAGCACAGCCAGAACCTGCTTAGTCAGGTACAAGTGGATGGGTAGAAACACAGATCTTCCCAACCCCCCCATTACAAACCTCAACCATTGTCCTAGCCTCTGCTGAGCAAACAGCTCTGTCCCAGCGTTCTGAATGCCAGCCAAAAGAACTCTGCGAAGGATCGTAAATTCTAAGAGGCCACCACTCCTTGGCAAAGCAGCATGAAAATAGCAAACAGGCTCTGTAACTGGAGAGATGGTCCTAACCAAGGGGAAATGTGTTGAGTTCAAGTGTAAGGAATTACCACCGCAAAGAGAATCGAGCGTGGAGACCGGAGAGGTGAGCCGCGCACAGCCTGAGGAGGAACAGCACGGCATAGACCGATCGAGACGTAAAGGCAACGAGCTGACAGGGCGATGCCACTGCCAGCAAGAAAAATCTCCTCCTGAGATGTGTTATCACAAGCCTTATGTGTATATAGCACTAGAGCAATGATTTCACTCTCCTGGAATACTGTACTCTGTTCTGGGGGCAGCAAAACTGAAGAGAGAGTTAGAGAACTGGAAAAAGTCCAAGGGACAGTAATAGGGACGATCAAGGCGTAGGAAATATGGCCCAGGAAGAAGAGATGAAGGAAGGAGGTTTGTTTAGTCTACACAGGGGAAGACTAAGGACAGACGTAATGGCAATCCTCTCACATTGAAAAGGTCAGGAAGATTAAGATCGATTGCTCTCCGTGTTCCCTCCGAGTGAGAGAAGAAATACCCCTGTTCCTCAAGGCAAAGCAGATTTAAAGGGATGTTAGCAAGGTGTCCTGACTATCAGCAAAGCTAAACACTGCGGCGGGTTACCTAAGGAGGGCTTTCTATGTGAAGACAGGAAAGCAACCCTAAGCATCATCTCGAAATGATCTCTCTGCCTGAGTGCAGAGTGATGGAGAAAATCCCTGCAGGCCCAGCACTACAGGACCGTAAGGAACCTGGGATTTTTCAGATTCACTTTAGCCCCAGGAAAAACTCAACACCTCTGACTTCTCCAGCTGTAAAGGCTAAATTGACCTGAACAAGGGACAGAATTCCCTCCTTGGGTCACCTGCAATTTTCTTTG